>BMAO01008222.1:0-30018 GCA_019973975.1 Trichonephila clavata
TTAATTTCGGGAGATTAAGAGGCGTAATGATAAATATTTCCATTTTAAACTATTTGATCATCCTGCTTGAAAATATGGTAGGGCATGTTCCTTTCATGGAATAGAGTTCTCTAACAAAGAGTAAAACGAAAAATTGACCCCCAGGAGGGTTAAGAGGAGTTACAGAAAAAAATTCCTGTTTTTATTGAATATACTTGAAATTTGTTAAGCATGTTTCTTTTGTTGCATAGGGATCCACTAAGAATGTATTTTAAGCAAATCAAGTTCTGGGGGGGTGCAGGGGGTTACTGGGACGTATTGACAAAAAAAATTACTTTTTTCGAGCTACAAGGACTATAATAATGAAATTTGGTTTGCATTTTTCTTTTGTTGCGTTGAAATCCGCTAAGAGCGGTTATTTTGGAAAACGGCTCTCAACGGGATTACGGGGATATTGATAGTAAAACTTTTTTTTTCCTGTTAGATTTAGACTTGAAATTTGGCTTGCATGTTCAATTTACGGAGTAGAGGTCCACCGAAAATTGGGTTTTGCGGAATCCACTTGGTTTTTGGGTTACGAAAGAGCAAACATCATTCTATGCATCAATTTTAGAGATTTTTAGAAAACACAAATTAGATGAGTTCTGCCCCTTTTTTTTATTAACAGGCGACAGTTACAGGTATAAGTATATTTTTCAATACAATCGAATTCTTAATGAAGGACTTAGATATCAATAATTTATACATATATATAAGCAGTAAAAATTTATAAAACATCATGAAATTCCCAGCGAAGCGGGCGGGTAACAGCTAGTTCGAAATAAATTTGAAAACATTCCATATCCTCTTTGATGGCTGACTCCTTGAAAATACGAGCCACCATTCCGTAACTGCGAACAGTAATAGTCCTGACAAGCTCTGAGGTCCAAATGCATCTTTCTCTTGCGAAGTCAGGACCGAAATGATGTCGCACATATACAGTTGTAGTTTTATACTATTCTTCGTCGGAAAGAAAGAACCAAGGGCGATTTGCCGCTCGTAAAAATAATACCATCTCCAGAATTACTTTTTAATTCGACTTCGATGCAGTCGATATAATTTTGACGCAGAGGAAAATACAGGGGTCTTTGATAATTAATAACAATTTGGTCTTCTTTGGTTGGCATCACAGGAATGATACGAAGTAACGGTGCGATAGTATCCCCCACAAAATGAGATTCTATAATGTCTGTATAGACATAAATTTCTGTGATTCCTCCGTCTAGTTCCAGTTGATAATCCGAAATATGAGTGCCACCGTGTAATGTTGATTGTTTTAGTCCCAAGAGATCTTTTAACCCATCCTGGAAAGTTACGGCAGATGTATCGGGAATATGAATTTTCACTTTCTTATTAGCTAATAGATTAAAATCCAGATGTTTAAAAGAGCTGAACAACTGCTCTGCATTCTTATAAAATCCAACTTCTAATTGTAAATGTTCCGTTTTTTCCACTTTCTCTGGAACTGTCGGTTTATCCGTAATGCTTACGCAAAAATATTCGTTCAATGGAGGTCTGTCGATTTTTTGCAATACATGCATTGATTTCCCCTTCAACACAATATCCTTGGTCAAACTCAGCATACGCATAAAAAGGGGCGCATATAATAATCTTAATTCGAGTTCGACGTTCTTTTGAACTGTTATTTCGACTTTATTTTCTTTGAAGTCAAAAATGAAATCTGCAGCGCCTCCAATTCCTGTTTGCATTAGATTGAAATTTATATGCTGGAACAGTACATGGTGCATGTTTTCCAAATCGGTATATTTATGATTAAACCGAGTGGTGCGAATTATGAAATGCCGTTTTAGATTTCTTGCAATTATTTTCAAGTGATTGTCTTTGTTCGTTTTGGATGGTTTTCGGAAAACAAAACTTTCCGACATTCTTATAATTCTATCTTCTCTAGGTAAGTTCAGCATGGTTAACAACCGTGGGGCATTTGCTGCTGTTAAATGCAACTCGTAATTAGGAGCAATATGAACATTAATATTCTTGCGATCCAATGAAAAAGCAACAAAATGTCCGCATTTTTCTTCAATACTTTGATTAATTTCCTCGATAACATCTGCTTCTGCAGTTCCTTGCTCTATTTTCACTCTGATATCATATTCTGCATAGTCCTTTTCGATAATTTTTGTCTCTTCATACGTTATGGAATATTTATTATTATGGTTGCCGATGTTGAACCAGGTTTTCGCGGAACAAATATTTCTGATAAACCAACTTCCCATGCACCTGTTAATATGATCGGACGAGCTAGTTTCGTTCTGAATGATGCTTGCGTATTTTTGGAAAGAATTGAGTACTAGAATTGCTAGGTAACGTGATGTAGAAATCATTTACCTTATCCATGCTTCCTTAACCCACGAATTAAAGCGCTCATCAAAACCCTGCCACTTTACATAATACTCTTTCTTCCTGCCTATGCCTTTTGTTTTGAGCACCTTTTCTATGCGCCAATAATCGTCAGAGCGTTTCGAGATTTTCTGCAGTTCCTCTGCATAGAATCGTCCTTTTATAGCTTCTGATTTCAGGTCTTGCAGCTCAAATGTAGTCGGATGAGAGAAATATACTTTTGTTACTCTAAAGACCTCATCACTCCATCCTGGTAAATATCCTCGTCGAAAAGTTTTGTTTGCTTTAGATATTCTAACTAAATCTCCCTTATTTAGAATCACTTTCGGGTTCTTTTCGAGAAAACCATATAATTTTTTGAAAATTTGTGGTTCTATTTCTCGAGTCACTTGTGAGGGGGCCATATTAATACTGCGATGTTCGGTGTTATTATACGATTTTACAAGCAAGTGCAAAATATCTACATACTTATACGAATTTATATATGTGAACACTCTAAACATTTTGTTTTTTAACGTTCTGTTAAACCTTTCAACGACGCTAGCCTTATGATCACCTTCGGCAGAATAGTGATTGATACTATGCCTCTGAAATAAGGATTTCAGTTGAGAATTGTAAAATTCACTGCCTTTATCAGTTTGAATATTTTTAGGCTTTGCTTGTTGAAACAAGTTTTCAAATGCATTTTTTACGGCTTCTGCAGTCTTCATTTTCAGAGCACTCACTCTGGCGTATTTCGAGAATACATCGATTACGGTAAGTAAGTACCGAAATCCGTTGTTATGCTTTCCCAAATGTTTTAAGTCCACTAGATCACACTGCCATAACTCATTTATACCATATGAAAGCGTCGCTCTTCGAAGAAATTTGTATGGAACGCCTTTATGAAGGGAATAGGGGTCTTATGAGGATAAAAACTGTTTTGTTTTTTCGTAAGGTACTTTGGTGATCTTTGATAGTTTCTTAATTCCACCGAAGGATGCAGGGTTCGCAAAATCATAATATGTCGCTTTTAATACTCTTTCCATTTCCTTTTCCTGTTCTTCTGTTTCCTCCGAGGCGTGTGCGGCCATTCCAACGTATCGTCGTTGTGACTTTCGCGTAAGCTCGTATCACCTCCTAGATTTTGCACTAGCTTCTGATTTCCAATCCACCGGGTAGGGATTTTTATCTCGTTGATAGCTTTCCAGAAAACTGCAAAGCCGTGAGGTTCAAGACCCTTTTTAACGTTCCTCATCAAATATGAAAATAGATCAATCACATTTGAATGCTTAACTGCCTTATTATCGGTAATCAATTCCCCCAACTCATTCCAAGAATAGCTGCGTGTTTTCAATTTCTCCACAATCGCCGGAATGAATTTTTGGAAATTTGCAGGCACAGAGAGAATGATATCGCGTACAATAGGATCTTCCGAAATATTTCTTTCCGCTACTTCTGCGGATTTTTCTTTAGGAATTTCCTCTTCAATTGTCATACGTACTGGAGGCTTAGGTTCTCTCACCATATGCCGATATTTGAGAATCAATTGGCTTAATAGAGTTTAGCTTTTGCATCATCTGAATAACTTGATGCATGCAAGAGATTTTCTATTTTACTTTCAATGTCCTGCAATCCTGCGTCTGAGGTTTTAGAAAAGTATGATGTTGCTAATTCCTCTGGAACAACGGCCATGCGTTTTGACACTTTGATAAATGTTATATTCGGTTCCCTATTGCTTTTCCTATAATGCCTGCTTATGCCGTCAACACTGGCGCTATGAGAAAAGGGAGAGCCCCACCAATTTGAATTATTTCTTTTCTTTTTTGTTTTAACGATAACTTTTTATTCCCGATTTTTCTAATTGCTTTTTTATATTTCCTCAGTTTTTTCACATCGACAGCAAGGTTGCCTTCTAGAATATTTAAACAAATCTCACAGAAAAGATGTAACCGACTTTTGTCGGCAGTACGTATAATTGCTCTTTTTTGCGCAGGAGATGCCGTGAGCAGTAGTTTCAATAAATGATAATGCTTCTTTACATTCTTCATTTTATCGGTACATAAATCCAATGAATTCCATTGGAATCAGGGAACACACTTTCTCTGAGCCGATATTTTTCGTCCGTTCTCGGGTGTAGATCCACCAACAAATAGTTAAAATAACCTTGCGTGCTCTTTTTGTAGGCATCCATAAACGATGCTGCTTTGTTTCCATAGAGTTGTCTGGCAAAGCATTGTATTTGTCCGACATCACGGTTGTTTTTAAACAATATTATATACTGCGCATTCAAACTTATGTCTCGCATCCCTTTATTTCGAGGAAATAGGTTTTGCAAAATTAGAATCACACTTATTCTAGAATGATGTGCAGTGATAGTGAATAACTGTGAAACTTTCTCATCTAAGGAATGGAGATAATCATCAAAAATATAAAGGCTATCACTTTCAAACCTTTCAGGTAAGCCTTCTACGAATTTAATTCCTTTTTCTTTAATGAACCATCCTTAGAACGCTTTATAAGACCAAATAATGTTTTTGAATTCGTAATCGTACGCTTTCTGTGCAATAATCTTTCGAATTAGGGTAGTTTTTCCCGACTGGCTTGCTCCCACGCACAAAAGACAAGAGGGATGTTTCAGTTTGAGCATTGTTTACAGATTTTCCGAAATTCTTTTACGCTCAGTTGTACTCCCAATATACTTGGTGTCAAATATGTTGAATTTATGCTAAAGAAACGCCGAATATCATATACAATTTCACTCCCTTTTTTACACTCATGATAGAATATTTTCCTTCCTATATGGGTTGAAAGAAAGCATGTGCTATTGTTCATAACAATCTCATTTTGAATTACCTCAATGTGCTTTGATATTATAAAAATTAATTCTACGACAACGAGAGTAAATAAAATCAGAACACTAATATATTTTTTGTCCATTTCCTTTGACACCTGTAACGCTAATGATGTTTTGCACCGAGAATTATCTTTTTATATTTTCTAAAATCCCTCATCCTTGAGAAAAGTAATAACCACTTTAGATCAAGCGCCATCTAAAGTAAAATCGCCACTCGCTTCTTCTCTTGCGCAATGCTTTTCAACCTTCACCTTGAGAGAAATGAATTACGCCACACTCCGTTTCAAGATTCTGCGATCACTAAATTTTTTTGAAAAAGATATACGTTAAAGCCTCAACATAAAAACTTCTGAAGTTGTTGAGATATAAGCAGTGAAATTTATATAAAAACCCTATCGCTTTCATATCTTTAACTTCATTTTTCTCAAAACAAGTTGACAATTTAATCATGCGGTGTTTTAATGGAAACTGTTTTCATATCGTGTGGTGTTTTACTGGAAATTGTTTTAATGGACACTGTTCCAACTGTTTTTGCCGGCGATTTGATCGTGCAGTGTTTTAATGGAAACTGTTTTCATATCGTGCGGTGTTTTACTGGAAACTGTTTCAAAATCGTGCGGTGTTTTACTGGAAATTGTTTTAATGGAAACTGTTTCAAAATCGTGCAAACATATACTACTAGCCTACTCGACCGTAAATCATAAGTTTTTTATAAAAAAAACTTTATAATATTGCTAGCCGTTACCCACCCGCTTCGCTGGGTATTTCATGATGTTATATATATCAACTATTAATATCTAAGTCCTATCATTAAGAGTTCGATTGTATTGAAAAACATACTTATACCTGTAAGTGTCGCCTCTTGATAAAAAAAAGGGCAGAACTCATTTAATTTGTATTTTCTAAAAATCTCTGAAATTGAAGTATAGAATGATGTTTGCATTTTCGTAACACTAAAATGAAGTGGATTCCCGCAAAACCAATTTTTGGTGGATCTCTACTCTGTAAAATAAACACGCAAGCCAAATCTAACGGGGAAAAAACGAAATTTTTACTATCAATACCCCCGTAGTCCCTTTGAGAGTCGTTTTCCAAAATAACCGTTCTTGGGGGATTTCAATTCAACAAAAGAAAAATGTGAACCAAATTTCATTATTATAGTCTTTGTAATTCGAAAGAAGGAATTTTTTTGTCAGTACGCCCCAGTAACCTCCTGCTCACTCCCAGAAGTTGATTTTCGTAAAATACATTTTTAGTTGATCCCTATTCAACCAATGAAACATGCTTAACAAATTTCGAGTATATTTGTCTAACAATTCAAATTTTTTCTATAACTCCTCTTGATCCCTCGCAACCCTCCTTGGGGGTCGATTTTCGTTTTACTCTTTGTTAGGAGAACTTTATTCCATAAAAGGAACATTTCTACCAATTTTCAAGGAGGTAGACCTAATAGTTCAAAAACGGAAATATTCATCGATTACGCCCCTTAATCTCCCGAAATGAAACTTGGTGGTTGATATTCGCGAAACCCATTTTGTAGCGATTCTCTACACTACGAAAGAAATCTGCTTACCAAATTTCAAAACTGTACGTCTCATAGTTTAAAACTGGGAATAATTGTCTGTAACGCCCTTTGAGCCCCCGAAACGCCACTTGGGGGTCCGTTTTCACAAAACCCATTTTGCAGGGGAACTGTACTCTATGAAAGGAATTTGATTGTCAAATTTGAAGACTGTGCATCTAATAAATTAAAAATAGAAAAAATTATCTATAATGCCCCTTGAGCCCCCGCAGCACCACCCTGGGGTCAATTTTCACAAAAAGCATTGCATAGGGGATCTTTAATCCATTAAAGGATTCTGATTATCATATTTCAAGATTGTACGTCCAGTAGTTTGAAACTGGAAATAATTATCCATAACGCCCCTTAACGCCACTTGGGGGTCCATTTTCACGAAACGCATTTTGTTACATATCTCTATCCTATCAGAGGAATCTGCTTACCAAGTTTCAAGACTGTGCGTCTAATAGTTTAAAAATCGGAATAATTGTTTATGTTCCCACTTTAATCCCCCGCAACACCCCTTGGGGTCAATTTTCCCAAAAAAAATTTTGAAGCGGATATTTACTACATGAAAGAAACATGCCTTCCAATTTTCAAGCAGTTAGGTCGAGTAGTTTCCAAAACAAAAATATTTATCTATTACGCCCCTTAATCCCCCACAACGCCACTTGGGGGGCTATTTTCCCCGAACCCATTTTGTAGCTGATCTCTACTCTATGAAAGGAATCTATTTATCAAATATAAAGACTGTACGTCTAATAGTTTAAAAATGGAAATAATTATCTATAACGCCCCCTAAGCCCCCGTAACGCCACTTGGTGCTCGATTTTCACCAAACTGATTTTGTAGCGGATCTCTACTCTATGAAAGGAATCTGCTTACCTATTTTCAAGATTGTACGTCGATTAGTTTAAAAATTGAAACAATTATTTATAACGCTCCTTAACCCCCGTAACGCCCCTTGCGGTTCGTAGTTCGTAAAATCCGTTCTTAGCTGATCTCTACTCTATGAAAGGAACATACCTACCAAATTTCAAGCCTGTAGGTTCAATAGTTCGGGAGATATCGTGATTAGTCAGTGAGTCGCTTTTCTCCTTTATATATATAGATTAACTTTATTATTGGGCGAAATGTAAGCAACTACCATTATGATGTTTGTTCCATCGTCCAAAACATATTGAGCAGCACATATATCACCAATCGATGACTGGCCAATATCGATTTCACGAATATATCGTAATAAAATGTCCATGTTTGAAGTTACAATATTCGAGGCATCATTTGAGTTCTGATAAATTGCCACTCCTGCTGATCTAATATTTTTATGCATAAATTTCGCAATACAATTAAAATTCGGGATGTTAATATTTTCATCGTCATTTGACCAGGTTTCTAAAAGAAACAAAATATTGCTTGAATCAATTACGAGATTGCTCAAGTCCGAGACGTATTTTCTGAGACTTTGGCAATTGAGAGTGACCATGGACAACTTTTTTCTGTCATTCATGAAATCGAGAATCGTTCTTCCTAATGTTGACAATGTGTTCAACGAAACAACTTTATTGAATGTTCCACCATGAAATTACAAAATAATCAAGAAATCACCGTTCACGCGACGCTAGCAAATGAACTACTGATTGTGATATATATTTATTTTATGCACTGGCTATGAGAGAAAGAAAATCTGCGTGCGCACTACTCTCTCTTGTTCCTACAGTGTGATACAGAAAATATACTAAAAATTTTAAGCTAAATAAAAGTAGCTAACATAAACAGCTAACTAAATTTTGTATTTTATTTTTATGTATATATTTACTTTCTTGTATGTACCTATAATTATATATACTATGTATAAATTTATCTAAAAATATTTTTTAAACTTATTTAATGGTAATTTTTTTATGTTGTGATTGTTTTTGATACCAATAAAGTTATGTTTTTAAATTTGTGTCATTTTTGTTTTGAAAACTATTTCTAATTTTAATTAAATTTTGTAGTTATTTTTAAAAAAAACGATGAAGGAATAAACATAGCTTTGTAAAAAAAAAACGACAAAAATATAAAAGTACTTATAATTTGTTGCATTAAAAGTTTATGTTCATCGAAATACGTTCGAAGTAAATAATGGTACATTGATGATCACTCAATTGTTATTTAAAAAGTAGACACAATTTAATGATTAATTTACTAATACTTTTTTTTTAAATTTGCAATCTGTATGTTTGATTTTGTTAAATTTTTTTTTTTTTTGGAGACCTGTAAAAATGCATCAAATTAGTTCTGTAGCCACGGATACGATAGCAAACATTTCCCTACTAGTTGTGACGTCACATATCAGTGCGGAGGCCTTGTGTATATCTAAGGGGTGTTGTTCAGAGTGGCTGCAAAGGGGGGTGGGGAGTGGTGTGTTGTGTTGTGACGCAATGTCCAGAAGGGGTGAAAAAATTTTAAGTAGAAGGTTTGTGAAGCGGTCACCCTCTTTCACATTGACCGCGTGCGGCTTTGCTGCAGTTATTAACTGAAGTGCACAGGGTGCTTAGTGCACTTTGCCGCGGTTGTTGGGAAGAAAAGATGAAAAAAAAGAATATGAATAAAAATAAAAAAGTAAATATTGTTGACAATGTGTTCAACGAAGATTTTCTTTTCCAAAAGACTATACCTTTGATGAATACAGTAGGTGGGGAAACTTTTTTTTATTAATCTATACTAATATATAAAAGAAAGAGTTTGTGTGTGTGTGTGTTTCACCTATTCCGACAAAATTAAGCAACCCAGGAGTATGAAACTTGGCATGTAGAAGCTATAGGTCGTTATGCTATTAACCTCGAAGAGTTTTTTTCGAAATTTGCTTTAGATTTTTTAAAATTCAATGCGATTTTTCAGCTAAATGGAGATATGACGTCATCAGCCATGTCAAGTCTTAACTTTGCGAAAATTAATATTTTGAGCAGTTTTGGAGGGGATTTTAGCACATTTAACTGTAAATATATTTATTTTAGTTGTGTTTATTCATTTTTTTTTAACTCTTTGTGGAGGAATTGCATTTGTTTTTCGAAAAAATAGTCTTAAAAAAATGTTTTTCTAAATTTTATTTTTCCGATTGGCAACACTAATTTGATAACAATAGATGTTTTCGTATTTGATTTCCAACGTATTATATCTTTTTCGTTTCTTTAAAAAAAAGGATGTTCTTTTATACAACTTTTTCAGACTAAATAATCATTCTATGCTGATGGAATGGGGTAATATGTACCATTAAAGTGTACTAATTACTAATATTCAGGCGATGTCATTTGGTTCTAAGTTTAACTTTGGCGCCGAAAACCTGTGCCATGATATGAATCTCAGATGGATTGTAATCAAGTTAAGTTTATCCACCGTATTGAATTTGTGTAACTGTGTATAATTTTTGTTCAAATTATTTCTTATTTCCTTTTGTGGTTTGTAATAATGCATGTTGATTGCGTAATGGAACAACTACCCATCTTGCAAGGCCTAAAGCTACTATTTTTATTGTTGTAACCACTCTTAAAAATATTTACTTTCCATAAAATGTTCTATTTCATTTTATGCTCCTGATTTATCTTAGCTGTACTATGATTATCAAAAAAGCTTGATTACACTCTTCAAAACTTTTTGCTGTATCTGAAAAAAAATTTGTAACCCAAGCACAACCATAGACTGACTGATAATACCACCAACACTCAGGTTAGAAAGAATAAGGAGAAGCAAATGTGCAAACCCAAGGTCCTTGCAACTGTTTTGTACCATAATATGAACAAATGTTTTTGCATTATTGACTAAGAATAACAAAATTAATAAACAACATGGGGAAGCAAAAAATTTTTCAGATACAGCAAAAAGATTTAAAGATGTAATCAGGCTTATAGTACAGCTAAGATTAATCAGGAGCATAAAATGAAATAGAACATTTTATGGGAAGTAAATATCTTTAAAAAAGGTCCAACAATAAAAATAGTAGCTTTAATAACCTTAGGCATTGCAAGATGGGTACTTTTTCCATTGCTCAGTCAGCGTACATTATTACAAATCACAAAATTTGTGTGTGATAAGAAAAAATTATACACAGATACATGAATTTAATACGGTGGATAAACTTAACTTGATTACAATCCATCTGAGATTCATATCATGACACAGGTTTTCGGCGCCAAAGTTAAACTTAGAACCAAATGACATCGCCTGAATATTAGTAATTAGTACACTTTAATGGTACATATTACCCCATTCCATCAGTATAGAATAATTATTTAGTCTGAAGAAGCTCCTGATTTATCTTAGCTGAACTATGATTATCAAAAAAGTTTGATTACACTCTTCAAACCTTTTTGCTGTATCTGAAAATTTTTTGCTTCCCCATGTTTATTAATTTTATGTTATTCTTAGAGTCAATCAAATTGGCAACCATATGCTTCATTTGATGTAATGTCGCCAATAGGTTGCGATAATATGTAAGTACCATAGAAAATGACACTCCATTTAAACTAATTGGGATTATTAGATTGCCAATATTGTGATTTAAATTAGAATTTATGATACTTACATATAAGTGTCATCACAGCCAAATTGGCGCCATGCTAATCACTCCTTGATATCAAAACAACAAAGATTCTGTGTTTGTGTTTTTATGTGAAAAAAAATGAGTCAGATTTTGTTGGGATATAGTGTGATTTGCTTAGTGCCAGTTTGGCTGTGGTGATGCTAATACGTAAGAACACGAAGGGTAATACGAATTTTTATTAACGTATGACATTTTCTTTTTGTTCTGAGCTGTTTATTGTAGTTTCGTCAAAATTAGACTTTTATTTTTATATTTAAGGTTTCTAATATATGTAAGGTTGTATACTAATGTCATAATCTATACTAAATATATAAAAGAAAGAGTTTGTGTGTTTACGCTATTCCAACCAAATTAAACAACCCAGAAAAACAACACATAGAAAATCGTGGTTGCCAACTTAGTGAGTTATTAATAGAGTTGGCAATTGTTGCAATTATAAATAAGTACCAAAAAATCTTCCTATGACATTTCAATTCTTACATATTGTCACAACCTATTATTATTACAACATTACATGAAATGAAGCACATGGTTGCCAATTGAGTCCATAAAACACATTTGAAATCAGCATTGCCAACTTGGCGAGTTATTTTGAACGTTGGCATTGGTGCGATAAAAGGTTAGCACCAACATTTCCTTCCATTGAAAAAGAAAAAGGGTACTGCTTTTCATGATACTTATGTATTAGAGTCAAAGCGGCACTTTTTTCACCAAAATTTGACTTTTTCTTCATTTAAAACATATAAGAATCTGTTATTTTGATATTGTGGTGCAAATTTTGTTGCGGTTACTCCAATATGTACCCTTTTCCTTCTATTGGCAAATTCCATGTTTTTCAATTGTAACAAAAAAGTAGAAAAATGTAACTAAAGAAAAGGACATTCATTTCTAACTAATAAGGATTAACTGATTGTTAATGTTGTGTTTTAAATTAGAATTTCTATTTACATATAAGATTTTTTGACATGCTTCTTTTGTTCTGAGCTGCTTATGGTAGTTTCTTCAAAATCAAGCGTTAATTTATCTATTTAAAGTAGCTTTTTGGTTTGGATTAATATTATAATTACTACATGTGAGGGTACTTTGGTATGTGTATTTATTTTATTTCTTTTATCAATTTTAAATATTTAAGATTTTATGAAATGTTTGTGTGTTTTTTTTTTGTGTGTTCAAAACTGAGTTTTTAAGCGGAACAATAATTTGTGATGCTATTTATAAACAGAATCTTAGATCATCATTACCTATTCATGATGCAAATATCAAAGAGGTATTTTTTTACAATCAATGAAACTACACCTTCACTTCTCGCCTGCTTTTATTCTCATGCCATTTTCTGTCGTTGAAAATAAAGATTATTGCTATTCTTCCTTCACCGGCATATTCAATGTTTTCTTCATTGTAGAAAAATATTGCTGAAAATATAACAGAAAGAAAATGACACCAAATTCAAATTAATTGCTGTTAACATGTTAGTAATATATTGAAGATAATGCTTCCTATTTATGAGAAACCTGAATGTACAATGTTTTTTGAGTGTCACTGTTTTTTGCCTTATGGTCCCTATGACCGATAAGAACTCATCTTTGTTTTAAATGAAAATAAATCAGAAATTTTTTTTTAACAAAAAGGGGGCTATTCGCTGAAACTATGATGAGATGCACCCTTTGAACAGATTTTTCATCATGACTTAACTTTGCCTTCTGACAATCTTGCAAACCAGAAAACTGTATCATTTGTAATGGTTAATTTTTTAGCAACATGGTTTATTATTTGTTTCATTTAGTATGTTGTTGGTTCTGGGCTATTTCAATGGGGACCTGTTATATCTGTTTTAGGTAGATTTTTTGGTTTTAGTTCATACTAATTAAATTTTTTTTAGTATTGAATTACATTTAATACTCTATATTAAATGTATTACAGAAATGTTAGATAGCATTGCACCCATACCTCATATAATACTAATTAAATTTTTTTTCAGTTGAAAGTTTCCTAATGTTTCTTATTTATGATAGCATTTAGTGAGAATCACTTTATCATCGTTAATTTTTTCTTTCGGTTTATCTATTGCAAGTTATTTCACCCATAGTTCCCATAGCAGAAACTTACTACTGCTATCACATTTCTAATAATTTTTATTTATATTTGCATTCATTCATATCTATTTACTCTTTAGCATGCTAATTTTCTTTCTTACATTGAAATATTTGTTTTTGTTAAATTATTTATTTTTAGCCCAAATTGCAATTTGTTTAAAATTATTTATAATGTGAACATTCATTTGAAAAAAAATATTTTTAATTTTTGGTTATACTACTTAATACAGGGTTTTACCTTCCTAAAAAAAATATTTTGATTGCTATAATAGATGAATTTTGCTTTTTAAAACTTAATCCGTGCGAAGAACGGGCATTTCAGCTAGTAGGATATAAAAGCCCCGAGTCCAATGTGAGGTCACTCACTCAAGCGTGCGTCCGTTCGCCTCACCCGATTACACTTTTCGTAACGCTCTCGCCACCCATTCACCAGCTTACTCCTCAAATCAAGCTTGCGTAAAGAAGTTTTACTTCAAAAAAAAAGTAAAGAATTTCCAATTTGTATTTTCTAATAATCTCTAAAATTGAAGTATAAAATGATGTTTGCACTTTCGTAACCCTACATTCAAGTGGATTTCCACAAAACCAATTTTTGGTAGATTTCTACTCCATAAAATAAACATGCAAGCCAAATTTCAAGTCTAAATCTAATAGAGCAAACACGAAATTTTTATTATCAATACCCCCCCCCCCCCCCGTAATTTCGTTGAGAGTCGTTCTCCAAAATAACCGTTCTTAGCGGATATCAATTCAACAAAAGAAAAATGCAAACCAAATTCCATTATAGTTCTTGTAGCCCGAAAAAAGGATTTTTTTTTGTCAGTACGTCCCAGTAACCCCTTGCTCCCCCAGGATTTCCATCAAATACATTCTTAGTGGATCCTTATTCAACAAAAAAAAACATTCTTAACCAATTTCAAGTACGTGGGTCTAACAATTCAAAAACAGTAATTTTTTTCTATGACTCCTCTTGACCCCTCGCAAACCTCCTTAGGGGTTGATTTTCGTTTTATTCTATGTTAGAAGAGTTCTATTACGTGAAAGGAACATGCCTGCCAATTTTCAAGCAGGTAGATCTAATAGTTTAAAAACGGAAATATTTATCTATTACGCCCTTCAACTCCCGAAAAGAAACGTGAGGGTTGATTTTCGTGAAACCCATTTTGTAGCGGTTCTCTACTCTACGAAAGCAATCTGCTTACCAAAATTCAAGACTGTACGTGTAATAGTTTAAAAATGGAAGTAATTCTCTCTAACGCCCCTTGAGCCTCCGCAGTGCTACTTAAGGGTCTGTTTTCACAAAATCTATTTTGTAGGTTAACTGTACTCTATGAAAGGAGTGTGCTTACCAAATTTGAAGACACTATTGGGCTTATAATAAATTAAAAATAAAAAAAACTTATCTATAACACTCCTTGAGCCCCGCAACGCCATCTGGGGGTTAATTTTCACAAAACACTTTATACAGCGGATCTTTACTCCATGAAAGAATTCTGCTTATCATATTTCAAGACTGTACGTCCAGTAGTTTAAAAAAGGAAATAATTATCTATAACGCCACTTGGGGGTCGATTTTCCGAAAACCCGTTTTGTAGCCATTATTTACTCTATAAAAAAACAGGCCTACTAATTTTCAAGAAGGTAGGCCTAGTAGTTTAAAAACGGAAATTTTTTTCTATTGCGCCCCTTAATCTCCCACAATGCCACTTGGGGGCTATTTTAACAAAACCTATTTTGTAGCTGATCTCTATGAAAGGAATCTATTTATCAAATTTAAAGACTGTGAATCTAATAGTTTGCAAATGTAAATAATTTTCTATAACGCCCCTTGGGGGTCGGTTTTCATCAAACTCTTGTAGCGGATCTCTACTCTATAAAAGGAATCTGCTTACCAAATTTCAAGACTGTACGCCTAGTAGTTTAAAATTGGAAATAATTTTTCATAATTATTTCATTTTTAATGCCCCTTGCGGCTCAAATTTCACAAAATCAGTTCTTAGCGGATCTCTACTCCATGAAAGAAACATGCCTACCAAATTTCAAGCCTGTAAGTTAAATAGTTTTGGAAATATTGTGATTAGTCAGTCAGTCAGTATTTTTTCTCCTTTATATATGTTACGGCCAAAGCCCGAAGTCAGCCAGTTCCCGTATTGGCCTGCCAATATCGCCTCACAATGGCCGGCCAAAGTCCGATATCTTTCCTTGATTTCGGGGTTTGGCCATCTAGTTCGCGAAATGGTATAGGGCGATCGGCCAAAGTCAGGTCATGAGCATCGTCCTTCGGAACAAAGGCCAAGGAGGTACGGTGGCCCTAGGTGGGCTGTAGTCTGAAAGGAGAAGTTTTAGTGAGTAAGGATCTCACAGTACCAGAAACCTCCTGGTCTCTTATAAAAATGTCCGCTCCCTTGGAGAAAACAAACAAACAAAAAGATAATCACATTATCTACTGAATTAGTTTATTACAGAAAATTATAAGTATCATCACACTTGTTACAACAAGATGAACTCTTATGATATTTCGAATTGTAAAACAGTTTGTTATTTTTACATCTGCAGCGATTTGTTGAGCACTTGGTAGTGCAACTGCATCGAGTGTAGCTTTGGCCGCAGGTCAGCGATTGTGAAGAGGCAACGGTTCGTAATAATTTTTACTCTGTCCCCACGGATGCCAATGTAAATAGTTTCTTCTTGCAAAACGGAAAACTCACTTCTGGAGTACAGTTTTTTGAGAACACCATGTTCTGTTCCTAGCTTGTAGAAAGCGCCCGAACAGTCTTGCTTCAGCACATCGAACATTGGCCGGGGAGTTCCAGGCACTTCGGGAAGTGGCCGGCCAAAGTCGCATATACGCTATTCATTTCCAGTACATCGGGCATTGGCCACACGCCCCAGCCAATATGTGATATGGCCGACCAATTCGGAACTGACCGAACTTCGGGCTTTGGCCATAACATATAGTGAGATCGCAGTTCCAATATTTCAAAAGTATTACCCTGAAAAAAAAGTTTTCCCTGAGCTCTGATGATGCGAACCTGTACTTAGATTTAATTTTGCCGAGAGCACCCGAGCCAGACAGATACTCTGGGGATCTTTTACATGTTTTATAATTATACGACATAGCCGCTGTCAATTTTCTGCATCATGAGAATCCACCGACTTGGGTCGGAGTCGAACTCGCAATCTTGGATGCAGAAGGTCGGTGACAAACCAACCACGCCAGCCAGCATCTCGACATATAAATTAGCATAATCTGCTCTTCTCGGGTCTGTAGTGTCACTAAGACTTGCAGCATCAACAGCGGCCATAATTTTATGACCATGACCACTCAGCTATTGAGGTGGTTTTGCATCAAAAGTAACAGGGCTACATGTAAGAAGCCTCGAAAATGAGTTATTATTTATTAACGCCACTCTAGGAACCAACCTGAAGCTATTGGTGACAGACCTCTTGATTTTGAAACTCCGCCAAGTGACGAGGGCCACACCGCGAGCCGGGATCCCCTCTCCAAATTACCTCAACAAGCCAACGAGAAAACTTTGAGCCATAACAGGTTTAATGCACATCGGCCCTTCTACATTGTAAGTCTTCAGTGGCACTAGGACTCGAACTCATGACACGCTAGCAATGATTTCGTGACCATAACTGTGGCTACAAACGAATTTCGTAACTTTGAATCAAAATGAAGAGACGAAGTCGTTTTTAAGTTACCATCCCACTGTGAATATCCTCGACGCCCCAATAGGAGGTTTTTGTGCCGTAAAGAATTTAACGTGTAGTACTTCAGCCTATGCAACCCTGCTTTTTAATGACCCGAACCAATATTTTCCTTAGCTGACGAATTCGTTTCCTTATTAATCAGGCTATGTGAGTAGGATTTTGGGCTCCATCATGAAATATTCAGGTGTTTTCTACTAGTAAATGGTTGGTTACGCATAAATTACTTGTATGTTGCTTTAAGTGAATCTAAAAGGGAAAAAAGAGGGACAAAAAGGTTTATCAAAGAAATTCATGTACCAAAACCATAACCAAAATCATCCACCGCTTGATAGCAGAAAAGCTCATTGGATACTTCCTCGACTACACAGAATGTTGGTCGTGATTTTTTTTTTTTAATCAACCGTTTTTGGGAGTGATTTCAAGTGGATCTGAATTGGTGAGATCGTTTCTCATTAAGTTTTTCTTTTTTTTTAAAGTTATTTAGTATAACTTTTCATCTAACTTTGGAAAAAATTTTCTCAATTTTAGAACTTACACAAGTTAGTGTATTAATTCAAAATAGAGTGTTGGAGTAGGGTAGAAAAAATGGGTGATTTTTCTCACCCAGAAAATAAAATGGAGGTGGAGACTACAAGTACTGATTTACCATTAAATAAATATAGATGTAATTTAACTGATATGGAATTGTTGGCCAGATTTGTGAGAGAGAGAGAAAAGGTTGGATTTAAATACGAGCCCCGCGAATGTTACAATTTTCTTAAAATCGGAGAATAACTTTCAGAGTGGTAATCCACTTAAATTAAAAGAAATAATAATGAAAGCTTTCACAATTAAGAAAAGTATTCAGAGTATAAGAAAAACAAGAAATTCAGAAATGATAATCAAAACAAATAGCTGCGAGACCGCCAAAGAAGCATTAAAAATTAAAGAAATTAGTGGTTTTAAAAATAAGTTCTAGATTATATCTTTTATTGGCCTAAGTAGTAGTTACATTTTGCAGGTTTGAAGCTAACGATAAAAGTTGTAAAAAATATATCAAGAGGAAGTCGAAATCTTAAAAATTAAAAATAAGCAACAATTCTCGAGAAACGAAGCAGTCGAAAAGTTCTATAAAGAAAAAAAAAACCTCATTCTCGGCCATAACTTATAATGAGCAAACTGAGAAGATAAAAACTCTAGAAAAAAGTTTCAAGAATTACAATTAAAATTGGAAGAAAATAACAACATATTTGAAAAGAAATTAGAACATATTGTACAACGTTTTACGGCAGAACTAAATGCGATGGTAACTCATATAAATTTAAAATTTTCATCCTTGATGAACACAATAGAATCTTCGTTAAAAAAAATTGCATCCAATATAACAGTTTCACAAGATGACGACTTTCGAATCAATAGAAAAATAAATGAAAAATCAAAAAGACTAAAGAACATATCAGAAAAGAGAGAAAATAATTTAGAAAGTATAGTATAACAAAATAAAAAAATTTAGATAAATATACAAAATTTCTTATATTCTCAACAAAAAAAAAATCAATATTAATCGGCTTTCTTTTTTGAACATTTAAACTAATTCGTAGTATTGCACATTTTTTCCATTTAAATCATGAATATAATCCAATGGAACGCACGTGGAATCAAAAACAAAAGATCAGATATTCTATTCACGCCAATTTTTCAAAAAGCAAGCATTTTAATAATCCAAGAAACTTGGCTACACCCAAATGATAATTTCACAATTCCCAATAAGAATATATTCCGAATCGATAGAGAAATCAGAAGAGGAGGAGGATTAATGATAGTTTTAAACAAAGATTTTAGCGCAATAAAAATATTCTCAGAAATTAGAAATTTTAATAGTCAGAGTTCAGATAGATACAGTTCCTATCACAATTTTTAATATTTACATCCCACCGGGTAACTTTAAAGACGACAGTTTATCAAAAATAGCACCATATATATAGATAATCATAGTTTGATCTTGGGAGATTTCAACGCATCTCATGAAATATGGGGTTCAAAAAATTCAAATGCGTCTGGGAAGAAGATTTTTGATTGGATTATTGAAAAGGACTTATTATTAAACGATAAAAGCCCAACTTATCTCCATTCATCGGGAATTTTAACATCTATAGATCTTTTTCATTATCATCCATAAATTTAAATTATGATATGACGTGGTCCACAAGTACCGATAATTTTGGACGTGACCATTTCCCTATAATTATTAATTACAAAAGAACAAACAGCTCAACAACAAATAATTTTAGACAAAAAACAAATTGGAACAAATTTATTAATCTTATTCAACAAAAGCTAAATTTAAATGAAAATATAAATATAGATATTATAGAAGAAATTAGAAAAGCCCAAATCTCTTATCTCAGGAATCAGAAATAAAACAAATCAGTTCAAGAGCTCCATGGTGGACAGCAGCATGCGGATATTTAAGAGCAAAAAAAAAAGAAAATTTCTTAAGAAAGCAAGAAAATACTTTAAAGAAGAAGACTGGATAAAATATAAAGAAATAAGTGCAAAACTTAAGCGAACTATAAAAACCTGTAAAGAAAACTTTTGGCACAAGACATGTGAAAAAATCTCTTCTCCTAAAATTCTTTTTAAAATAATCCGGATAATCAAAAATAGAACAAATTCGAACTATTCGTCATTTAACATTATTGAGAATAATGAAATCATACTAACAAACGAACAATCCCAAGCAAATTGTTTTTTAAAATATTACGCAAAACAAAACAATGATGGTATCCAAAATATTTTTATTCCGGACAATAGCCAAGATATTAATAAACCGTTCTCTTTAAAAGAATTAAAAATAGCAAAATCTCGTAAAAAAAACAGCAGTCCAGGACATGATAAAATTTCTCTCCAAACAAATCAACCACCTCCCCATCAAAGCAATAAATCTTCTCCTTAAATCCTTTAATGACAGTTGGTCTTCTAGTCAAATTCCAAAAGATTGGACTATCACAATTATTTTACTCCCCCCCCCCTCATTCATAAAACCTCACAAAAATCCCAAGGAAATAGCGTCATATCGCCCAATTTCACTCACCTCAGTAGTTGCCAAATTAATAGAAAGAATGATCCTACACAGAATGTTAGATTTCAGCTTTCAAAATAAAAATTTTCACGTAAATCATCATGGTTTTTTCCCTCACCAGAAGCAGTATTAATACGGTTCTCCAACTACAACATATTATACTGGCTAGAGAACGTAAGGAATATTTTATTCTAGTAGCATTATAGATATTAAAGCAGCATATGACTCAGTGTGGCCAAGTGGTCTAGTTTCTAAATTAAAAAAAGTTGGATATTTAGGTAAATTGCTACGATGGGTTCAAAATTTCTTACATCAAAGAACAATTCAAATTAAATGGCGGAACAATTTTTCGAAAATCAGCAAAAACAATTATGGTGTACCTCAGGGTTGCATCCTGAGCCCTTTTCTATTTATGATTTATATGGCAGACATTTTGGAAATTCACGACAGCCATCTTCTGGTCTATGCAGACGACATATTCTTATATAATAGTGGCAGAAATTTGAACAAAGCAATAGACGAATTACAAGTATCTTTAAATAATATTTCAGCCTGGTGTAAAAAATGGAAATTATCCACCTCTCTAGAAAAAAGCAGTTTAATCAACTTTTCCAGAAAAAGAAGTACAATACCTACTATACTTAAAATATGTGATAAACCTATTCCCGAAGTAAAGTGTCTTAAAATCCTAGGGATAATCTTCGACCCCAATATCACTTGGAAAAATCATATTATTTACCTCTGACAGAAAGGTTTTAAATATTTAAATGCAATCAAAGCATTATCGTCCCCTAAAATAGGAACAAGAACTGATACTCTTTTAAATATTATTAATGCTACAATCCGTTCTATTTTTGACTATGGAAGTCAACTTTTTTCCTTTTCAAGCAATAGCAATAGACAGAAACTAGAACCAATTTACAATGCTGCATTACGTTTAGCCCTAGGTCTCCCAAGAAACACTTCGATAGACGTATTAAGAGCGGAATCTATGAATGGCAGTATCAATAATCGACAGAATATCCTTTGTCAAAAATTTATTAATAAACAAATAGCATTAAAAGATTGGTCACCAAATGCAAGGTTATTTTGGGATATAAATAATAATTTTTATATAGTGAAAAAGAAATCAGTATTTTTCAAAAGTCAATCAACCTACTCCAAGAACTATGTATTTCTAAAGTAGATTTTCTTTCCTTCTCCAATCTATGAAAATCAGAAAATAATCATCTACAGTCAATCACAAAAGTCTACATACACCCCCCCCCCAAAACACACAGATCTAGCACGATACTTCTATTTTCGAAAATACAACTTTATTTTCGTAATTATCTTAGATAATAATTCATATCTAATAAAGAAAGTTAGGAATATATTCATTAAAATATATCAAAAATAAACAAAATATGAGTCACAAAAGTCTACATACAGGGACAGAACAACAAAATTTTCAATAATCAATAAGCAAAAATGTAATGTTAATATTTTGTAGGACCTCCCTTTGAAGCAATAACTGCCTGCATTCGGTTTGGCATTGACATAACAAGATTCTTCGTCATCTCAGATGAAATTTAGGCCCAGGCATGTTCTATGGCCTTCCTCAGAGTTTCCTTGCTGGTTATTGCTTGTTGTCGAACTCTTCTATCAACTTCCTCCCAGAGGTGTTAGATGGATTAAGGTCCGGCGACTGTGGCGGTGAATGCCGTTGTTTAGGCGTGCGGTAGAGCAACCATTCCTTAACAATGTTAGCTGTGTGCTTCGGATCGTTGTCTTGTTGAAAGACAAAGTTGCTCCCAAGTCCTAATTTTTGGACCGATGGGTGTAGATTGCTTTGCAGAATCTTTAAGTATCCAAATTTATTCATGTTGCCATCGAGGAACACCAAATTGCCCACTCCAGTTGCTGCCATTGCGCCCCAAACCATCACACTACCTCCGCCGTGTTTCACAGTTGGAGTCAAATTCTCGGGGTTCATTGCTATGTTTTTTTTCCTCCAGACTTTTCCGCGGCCATCACTTCCAAACACGTTGAATTTGCTCTCATTGGTGAATACAACTGTTTTCCAAAAGTCAAAATCCTTGTCAATGTGTGCAGAAGCAAAATCAAGTCCCTTCTGTTGGTTCACAGATGAGATGAACGGCTTACTTCTGGAAACTCTTCCATTGTAACCGCCTGATCGAAGAATTCTACAAACAGTTTCTGGATGTACTTTCTTTTCACTTGCTGTTGCAATTTGATCCGCTAGAAGTATAATTACACTGTAAACGATACATGGAAAATATGGGTTCAACACATCACAAAATTTCATACAACTATTAATGATTTATAATTTTAGAAATAACATTTTGTAACATTTATAACTAAATTTGTATTTGAAAAAAACTGTGTGGAACCATTAGCCTGTGCATTGAATATTATATTTAAAGCACAGTTTCCAGAGTGAGGGGCGAGGACCCTGTTCCACATTTCACTCCACAATACACAAAATAAGTGTTTACATAAAAAACTGTTTTAATAGTTAATTATGTATACACTTATCTTGCATTATTAATGTCTACATTTTTAAATTTCAGAATCAAAAAATACTAACGCACATATGTACATTGATAAAAGTGTCTATTTATTTTATCTTTTTAAATTTCAGACTACCCCTTTTTTTTTAAAGAAAAAAAGTAAAGATTATCAGTTTTATTATGTTTTTCAAAGATAATATGCAGGTATTTAATTCAAAAACTTGTTAATTATATTTTTTTCATTATTTTATACATGTAAAATATTTTTCACATGCAAGAAATACTTTTATATGTGATACATAAATGAAAAAAAGTATTACAAAATTACATTATGTTTCATAAAACGAAGGAAAAAATATTTTGAAGTTAAAATAACTTTCGTAACTTTAAAGAATGCTTGAAGTATAATTACACTGTAAACGATACATGTAAAATATGGGTTCAACACATCACAAAATTTCATACAACTATTAATGATTTATAATTTTAGAAATAACATTTTGTAACATTTATAACTACCTTTGCATTCGAAAAAAAAAAATTGTGTGGAACCATTAGCCTGTGCATTAAATATTATATTTAAAGCACAGTTTCCAGAGTGAGGGGCGAGGACCCTGTTCCACGTGTCACTCCACAGTACGCAAAATAAGTGTTTATATAAAAAAACTGTTTTAATAGTTGATTATGTATACACTTATCTTGCATTATTAATGCCTACATTTTTAAATTTTTAAGGGTACCAGAGCACATCATACACTTTAAAAAAAGAAATTGACTTTTTGATTGCAATTTAAGAAATAGATTACATAAAAAACTGTTTTAATAGTTGATTATATATACATTTATCTTGCATTATTAATGCCTACATTTTTTAATGTAAAACTGCTTTAATAGTTGATTATGTATACACTTATCTTGCATTATTGCCTACATTTTTAAATTTTTAAGGGTATCAGCACATCAGACACTTTAAAAAAGAAATTGACTTTTTGATTGCAGTTTTAAGAAAATACAGTGAGGGGCAAGGACCCTGTTTCACATGTCACTCCACAGTATGCAAAATAAGTGTTTACATAAAAAACTGTTTTAATAGTTGACTATGTATACACTTATCTTACATTATTAATGCCTATACATGTTTAAATTTTCAAGGGAACCAATATTTTGAAATTAAAATAGCTTTCATAATGTATTACACCGTCAACGATACACGGAAAGTTGGGGCTCAACAAACCACAAAATTTCATGCAAATATTAATGATTTATAATTTCGGAAATTAAAAGAACATTGATAAAGAAAAAGTGACATTTTTATTAATATGATATGTATGTGTGTTATAAAACCAACTGAAGAATACTCTCATCATATCCAAAATGCTTTCCAATGAACACCAAAAATCTATTTTATGCACCACGTCATCCGTCAACAATACACAGAAACTGTGTTGGATAAAAAAAAAGCAAAAAAGTAAGAACCATCCATAAACAATACACAGAAACTTGGGGTAAAACACACCACAAGGTCCATGAACCATTGTAGATTCGACAACTTAATGCATTTGAGAATCAAGGGCATCTTACACTGTAACGTATCACAAAAGCTTAAAGTAAAACTTCACGAAAAACAACATAATTAAAAGAACATTGATAAAGAAAAAGTGACATTTTTATTAATATATGTATGTGTGTTATAAAACCAACTGAAGAATACTCTCATCATATCCAAAATGCTTTCCAATGAACACCAAAAATCTATTTTATGCACCACGTCATCCGTCAACAATACACAGAAACTGTGTTAGATAAAAAAAAGCAAAAAAGTAAGTACCATCCATCAACAATAAACAGAAACTTGGGGTAAAACACACCACAAGGTCCATGAACCATTGTAGATTCGACAACTTAATGCATTTGAGAATCAAGGGCATCTTACACTGTAACGTATCACAAAAGCTTAAAGTAAAACTTCACGAAAAACAACATTTTTTGTAAAAACTGTATTTGAACCATTTAATTTCCCTTGCAAAAAAGTAAGTACCATCCATCAACAATACACAGAAACTTGGGGTAAAACACACCACAAGGTCCATGAACCATTGTAGATTCGACAACTTAATGCATTTGAGAATCAGGGGCATCTTACACTCTAACGTATCACAAAAGCTTAAAGTAAAACTTCAAGGAAAACAACATTGTTTGTAAAAACTCTATTTGAACCATTTAATTTCCCTTGTTTCTTCGTGTCGTTTACCAAAACGCGAACGTAATGCATGGATGTAGCTCTTGAGAAGGCAACATACAACATCCCATGAAAAAATACTGGCTGGGGCAAATATATTCCAACTTTTTGAAGAGTCTGTCCCTGAGATTTATTAATGGTCATAGCAAAAGCAAGCCGAACAGGAAACTGTCGCCTTTGAAGTTGGAAAGGTAGATTGCTGTCAGAAGGATGAAGCGTAATTCTCGGAATAAAGGCACGTGAGCATTTTGTATGTCCAGTCAAAATTTCAGCATCTATTACATTGGGCATCAGTTTCCGAATAATCAAACGCGTTCCATTACACAGTCCTGCAGATGGATTTAAGTTCCTGAGCAACATAATCATGGCTCCTACTTTCAAATTAAGTATGTGCGGTGGCATTCCAGAAGGAGTTATTCCGTTGATGAAATCCAGTTGGAAATTGTTCTGTTCTTCTTGATCTTCAGAAATAATGCTGTCTGCGCTGAAATATGTAACATTCTGGCCTGGAAATCTTGCTAAAACTTGTTCGTTGATTTTCAGAGAATCCTCATTCTTGGGGCATAAAATAGCCTTTCCCGACAGATTTTCCATATCAAAAACAGATGATCCAAAAATTTCATCAACAATGGACTCCTTCACGACACATTCTTCGGGAATTTCCACAATATCTTCTCCTAATTGGCAGTCATTCTTCAAAGTTCCATTGCCGAGATGCAGAAGCCAACTTGCAAAATCCTGTTCATGGGGTTCTGTTCTCATATTCCTAAAGAGTGAAAATTGCTTGAATGAGCTCCAAAGAGGTGAATTCTTCAAGCAAGTCTCAACAATTGCTGTTCTATTAGCATGTACTGCAACAGGTAAAATCTGTCGCCAGTCACCACCAAGAACAAAAACCTTGCCTCCAAACGGTACGTCTAAGTCCATCAGATCTCTGAAAAGCCTGTCAACCGCACTCAAAGCATGATGAGGAGTCATAGTGCACTCATCCCAAATAATAATCTTCGCCGCCTTAAGAAATTTTCCCTCTTCAGTGTTATGACGAACATCACATGATGAATTATCCAGAATGGGTCCGGTAACTTGAATCTTGAATGCGCTGTTCTGCCGCCTTCCAAAATTATAGCTGAAATTCCAGTCCATGCAACAGGAACAACAATTTCCCCCAATCCTCTTACTGAATGAATTATGGCATTGAATAAAAAACTTTTGCCGGACCCAGCAAAAGCATTCACACAAAATGCCTTAGATGAAGCCTCGTCAACATCTTGGATTGCAAGAATAACTGCATCGAAAATTGTACGCTGCTCCGGATTCAACATTGACATTAGTCTCTCACCTTCTTGCCTTTCTTCTTCTAAGTTGTAAAAATCTGTATTGACATATGCGTGAGAAATGGCAGGTTCTGGCAATCCAATGCTCATGAGGGTCATGTTGTGAGCATGAAGTTGATCGGCTATGTTGTGCAATGCAAGATCTACACTTTGCTGCACTGAGGTGTGGAACTCAAAATCTTCAAACAAATAAGATTTGAATTCTTCCCAAAGTGCCAGAGGTGATGTTGGATTACAAAAAACGCAAATAAAAGTAAACAACTGCCTTAACTTTGATGGCATTTGAAAGCTACATGCCTCCCTCAAGCAGTTTCTCCACTCACCATCATCTTCCAACAAATTCCTAACACGACACGCCTCTTTGAAAGAAATCATTTCAACACCCTCAAAGGTTCGTAACTCTTCAAAAGACTTAGCTCCCGGAACATGAAACAGAAGCATCCGTAGAGGAAATCGTTCAATGTCTTTCGGACTAACAGAATATAACCTTGACACAATTCGGTCTCCCAATCGTACACGTCTCTCCCATTTATTGTTCTTCCAAACAAAATGCTTCGGAATGTCAGCATATATGTATCTGTTGGCATCAGGATCCGTTCTGTTCAATTCAAACCAAGCTGTCAGCATGGTATTCCTTTGAGCAGCTCTTTCCAGTGCTTGACGCTCTTCATCATCCAAGAAGTACACCGGCTGCATGTTTGGCAAATGCACTGGCAAACGAATGATTGCATGGATTTCTCGTGCATTTTCTTTTCTAGAAGTCGCCACATTGCTTCAGGCGCAGATACATATCTTGCATTCAAAAAGGTCTGTATCTCATCCCATGTAATTAGCCCCTGGCCATTGTCCTCGAAGACAACCTTTGCACAGTCATGACCCTTGTAAACGTACTTGAAGATATATTTGACGGACTTCAGCGAACTGCAGATTTCCACATTAATATGGGCATTGTATTTTTTGTGAGGTATGGGTTATACGGCACAATCCACCTATTATCAACAACATTGCCATTTATCACAATATGATTTGCGTTGTCACGACGCCTATACATTGGATAACCATTGATGTTCTCAACAGTTGTTTCTCTAAATTGCTTGGGGTATCCCTTTGTGCAAACACCATCAACGATACATGGAGCATTGGGGTTCAACACACCACAAGGTCCATGAATCATTGTAGATTTGACAATTTCATGCAATCTAGGATCCACTGTCTTGTCTGGCAGTTCTGCTGAGACTATCCGATCGATGCTCTCCGGGTCCCTTATTTTATCCTCTTCTGCTAATATCAGCAATAGATGCATGTGCGGTAGTCCTCTCTTCTGAAACTCTATGACATGAATGTCTGCAACTATGCGACCAAAAATACCATTTTTTTTCAAATCTTGCAAAAGTGCTTTCTTCTTGGTGTCGAACATTCTGGCAACTAAGTCGGGACGATCATGAGGCTTTTGTCCAGGAAAAAGGTTGTCTTTGATCTCTTTCCACTTTGGGTTGCAAGTGAAAGTCAAAAACAAGTCGGGCTTACCAAAATCTCTAACAACCGTTATGGCATCCTGAAAGTTCTGTTGCATTGCTCTAGGACTTCCAATGAAACTTGATGGCAGAATGAGGGTAACACCTGCCTTCATGCCAGCTTCGGTAGCTAGAGCATTCACGTGGTCAGCAAGACCCAAATACGATTCAACTCGCAGTGTTCTCTGATTGTGACGAATGAAATTCAAACGGTTACCCTCAACCTTAACATAAGAATCCACAACATACTGCTGCATAAGCTTACCTCCATACAAAATAGGATTGAAAATATCTTTCCTAACTGATAAACGGTGCAAATAAAACTGTAACTCGGTAAAACTTTGATGAACGCGAAAACCTTTCTTACCACATGGAAAAAATAAAACGTAAGTCATTGGATCGCAGTTAGGATTGAGAGTATTAATCCTGAACAGTTGGCGTTGTTTGGGATAAATGCAGATATCCCGGTTATTCGGTGGAATGCCATCAGAGCTTTTAAACACCATTGCAACCTCATTTGTTTTGGGAGCATTATATCTTCCTCTGTGCTGGTCAGAATCAAGTCTCTTATCACTGATGTACATGGTAACGTTTTCCGACGCCTCATGTCCTTCTTCACGAATCACCTGCTGCTCCAGTTCCCACATCATTTTGTACGCAGCAGCAAAAGGGTTGACTCTTCTAATTATCTCATCAAATCTTCTCATAAGTTCCAGATTGCATTCAGAATTTTGACAACGCTCGATTCGTCGACAAGTAGCAAGTTCAGAATCCAAAACATATAACTGAGCAAATTTTTCTTCCCCTGCTTGAGCTGGATGTAAATGAGAAGTCCTGTGATAAATTTGACCATGAATTCTGAAGCAATATGCTCCTCTACCGGCAGGCAGTACAATCTGTGCGCCCATTGAAGCAAAGGACAGAGCACTGTTGTACGACCTTATGTTTTTCTTGAAATGCTCAAATAAATCATGGCTACCATCCATCAATCCTTTCATTTCTACTGGATATGTTGAAGCTTCTTCAATTATCTTCCCATTATGGCAGCAATGGGTGTAAGCTCCTCTGACATTCTTTTTTGCCCCAAAATACAAACCCCCACATTTCAGACAAACATTGCCCATTTCTCCACAGTTATGCTCTTCAACAACCGGGTAAAGAAAGGTTCTTGCGGCATAAAAAGTTTGTATCTGAAGGAAATTTTGTTCTTAAGTGACGTTCAGACGGCGTCCTCTTGCATGCTGTGCCATGGCTGCCAATCGGTGACTTCTCTGTTCTTCCGTTTCCTCCGCTCTTCTCTCCTGGTCACGTTGTACCATGGCAGCCAATCGGTGACTTCTCTGTTCTTCCGATTCCTCCGCTCTTCTCTCCTGGTCACGTTGTGCCATGGCTGCCAATCGGTGACTTCTTTCTCCTTCAGTTTCAGTGGCTCTTCTTTTGCCTTCTCTAATTGCCTGCCTTCTACGGCAGCATCACCTGTAATGCTTCTTTTCCGTTTAGGCATTGCAGATGAAAAACAATCAAACAAAGCGGGGGGGGGGGAACTATTTAAAACTTTAGAGCTAGACCCGATTTACAAATTGAATTAGTACGATGCAATGATTTTCAACATTAAAAACATGCTAAATAAATTATAAAATAAAGTTTCAAGCACCTATTTTACTTTTAAGAAAGACATATACAAAAACAATTTAAGTTTATCACTGATCTAATATTATGCAAATAAATACGTTAGGTTTGAAGAATTACTTTGAAAATCTACAACAAAATTAAAATAGAAACAATCAAACAAAGTAAAAATACTAATTAAAACTTAACTACTTAACTTTTAAAAAATACACATAAAAAATGAGTTTAAAGTTTTGCACTATACTCAACAAATAAATACGTTAGGTTTGAGTAATTCCTTTGAAAATCGACAACTAAACTAAAACAGAAACAATCAAACACAGAAAAATTCTAATTACAACTTCAAAAGAGAGTACTTATCTTTTTTTCTTTGACCAGAGAAATGCTAAAAAAGTTTTTATCTTTTTTTTCTTTAACCAGAGAAATGCTAAAAAAATTTTTATCTTTTTTTTCCTTGACCAGAGAAATTCAAATATTTTTGATAAATGGCGGTAAGCCAGAGCAGCCAGAATTCACGATTGTCACATAACGATATTCACATAACGATTGAAAATTTCGAT
>BMAO01008223.1:0-26857 GCA_019973975.1 Trichonephila clavata
CTTTATGCAATTTGAATAAGAGTAATATAGCAATTGAGACAGAACATTAACAAACTTTTTTACGAGGTCCAATAAAAGCTATCTTCTATTTTAATGCGACTGATTAATCTATCATGTAAGATCGCTATTTGTTATGTGAATATTTCTTATATATTATATATATATATTCTGAAAGTCTTCAAAAGTTAGCACATCCGGAAAATTATTTTTTAAATAGTAATACAAAAGTATAAATCGCGAAAAATATTGAAGTATTAATAGTATTTTAAAAAATTAATATTTGTTAAGCTGAGTATCAAGCATTATAAAAATAACTAGCAAACAAGAACTAAGTTATATTTGTCTGAAAACCCTCTTATTTACATTTATAAGGAAAGTAGCAAAGAAATAATTGACTTACATAATATTTCTAGGATTTCAAAACTGAATGAATACTTTTAACCTTTTTTTAAAAAAAGAAATACAGTTTCCCAATTTTCTTTACAAAATATGTACTGTTAAACGTTTTTTTCTTAAATGTATTTACGTTGCATGTAAATGTTAAAATTTTAATATAAATAACTATGCAACTAATGATTGTTTACTTATGGAACTTGTAAAAATTATGAAAAATCAACTATACAAGGTTTTTTTATTTAAGAAAAATTTATTACTTGCACCGCTTTGACGTAAGACTGAATGCACCACACCTTTTAAGCTACTTTACTGCACAAACCATTGTATTTTTCAAATGGTTTTGAATTATACCTACTGTATTAAAAAAGTGTTGTGTAACTAATATTGTGACAGTCTTAAAAAAGTAGGACAATTGATTGCTTTTAAAACTAAATAAAATATTAACTTATATTGCATTTCCCATCATATAAATATTACTTACTAATTAATTACACTACACAATCTTTAATGCTTTAGAAAGTCTTTCTCAACTGTGATGCAATTATAATGTATATGTCACCACAGCTGAAAATCCCATCTAGCACTCTTTAAGATCAAAAAGTCATTCAAGACTCTCAGTGATGTAAGAATATTTACTTCATTCATCTCTGGTTGATACACAGAACACATATAAAGGAACCTGAAAAACTTTAACTATTTAAAGTATTTATAAAACAAATAGTATATCAAAAACTGGTCCATTACTGGACAAAAAATAAATAAATCCTTATTAATACATCTATACCATAAAAAAGGCAATCACATTATATCATTACTTTCACTACCAATTTCCTCATCGCCCATGAAATATAACATATGGATGAAATACCTGTTTCTAAATAGGCAAGGCAGATTTTCAAGGTCTATTCCTGTATAACAAATATTATCAAAATGATGAATCAGTTATTATTAAGAATTATTTACACATAAATTAAAACATATTACTTACTTTAGTATATACTTTTGCTTGTATTGATAGCAAGCATTAACATCACCTGATTCTATATATTTTATATTTAAACACTTACCTGCAAAAAGTATACATGTATTTTCTAAATTTATATGTTCCAAAAGTATAAATCAATTTTTTTTGCCTAAAATTTTATTAAGAATGAATGATATAAAAAATTACCATATTCCCATCACTTTCCAAAATTTGTGTGGTAACATTCAACTGCAATGGAATCTCTATCCTGCATGATTTTTAAATTATATGCTTCTAATACACTGTCATAAAGCCATTTGTGACAAAAATTTGGTTATTTTTGATAATTACTTACCTCCTCATCTGATATAAAAATATACAACTTTACCCCATAAAAACATAGCTAAATGTCTTGGAAAACATAAAACAACACTACAAGCATATATCAGGTGTTAAAGATACAGTTAAGTTTTTTTGCAAATAGTTTTTGAATTGAGTAATGCTGACTAGACTGAGCTTGAATGTTTTCTTTCTTGACAACTAAAAAAAGAACATCCCAGAGTTTTTCTTTTTATTTTTAAATCCCTAATAGTTGGCTTAAATATTTACTGCTAGTTTAAATGCTGATTGGAAGGTAGGTACATGAGGATCAGGTAAATAATTCTTTAGTAATTACTTTTTACCTTTCTTTTACTGAATTGCATGTTGAGACAATTGTTCCTGAACTATTTTACCTTGCAAAAAACAATTCAATACTACAAATAGAAGTTCAGTTTCCTGGTTTTTCTTATGTCATTACATATTTCTTTGACGGAAGACCCCACGCCACATTTTCTATCTGAGATATGGAAAGAAGTATATTCAACATTTTCAACAACATGGAATCTCTCAAACAATTTAAGAATGAACTTTAATATGTTTACATGGTGCATGATTATCTGAACATTCACATGTATACCAAGCTGAACATGATAATTTTACACACCTGTAATGGCATTGATCACACACACAACCTCTTTCTGAAATGCTTCCATAATATTTTTAACTACATAACATACATCTCCATTAGTCTGCAATTTTACAAACCAAGAATTTGTTGCCTGGTCATAAATATCTGTCAGGAATTTTTAATTCATTTTGAAATGGAAATAGGTTGTGAGGACATAAACTGGGGAGAGTATCATTTAAAATTCTATAATGTGCTAAATATGTGTCATGCTGTATTTTCAACAAACTATCTGCTTGACAGTTAAATTTTCATTTTAAAATAATTGGACATTCATGTACTGTGAAAAGATTAACAATATATATTTTTATCAGTATTGGCACGCAGAAGTATAGATGATGTGACTTATACTATTAGTAGGCTTAATTACAATAATTATCATCAAAATATTTATTGAAAGCAGGCTTTTTATCAGTCAATGCAATTTTAAAATTTTCCATTATTTGTTTACATATTATTGAACTTATTCCTTCCAAAAGAGCTACTAGAGAAATTTCCCTTCGCATTTCAAAATTGGAAAACAAGATCATTTAACCATTTCTTCCAAGTGCATTGAAGGTGCCAATTGCAAAGCCAAACACTATTCCGAAATATGTTTTAAAAGCATGTGAAACTGTTTGGTCATCATTGGCCGTAATGCAATTAATTTTTAACTGGACACCCTTTCTCCCTGAATGTTGAAACACAATACATATTTCCTGTATTTAATTTATTAGTAATAACATGAGCAACAGAGTAAAGCATTCCTTATTAGTCAAGTACAATTAAACTTCTATTAACCGAATACATATTCTAATACTGAAGATTTTTCAATACCCATTTCAAGATTAGCTTTAATGAACTCTATACAAGTTTTATAAACCAGTTGAAATGCTTGATTATGCTTTGAAAAATATATTATACTGATCCCTTAATAGTCTTTATAAAGAGTGATTCTACCAAGATATTCCATTAATAATTGGAATACAGAATCTTTTTGATATTTCTATAACTAGTTTTGCTTTTATATGTCTAGGAAGCTTCACATGTTAGCAAATGTGTTAAATATCTAAATCTACAATTTCACTCATGATATGGAAAAGGTTAAGGGAAAGTTAAATCTCAACATATTGTGTGGATCTTTACATGTGATTCGTATAAATTTTTTTGCAATAGATAATACATTCCAATAATGATTTTTTTCTTACTTTAAATAAATAAATGTATTTTCTTATTAAGAATAGCGTTATTACCTTTGGTTGGATCCTAGCAGGGCACCCTTCTTTTACAAGAACACCTCCAGAAAATTTGTATTTTCTATTATTATTCTCACAATCATTTAAAAATTTAGCCAAACAATTTACCTCATATATTTACGCTAATTTTTCATAACAATCAATAGAACTTTCGATTTAACGACAAGAAAAAGTTTTACACTCACGAGATCCGCCAAGTGGGCAATCACCCAGCAGGAACTAAAAAAATAATGAATCTACTACAATGGTAAATACCTGGAAATTTTAAAACGTATTATTAAAACATTATAAATAATCAAAGCATAAAATTTTTACATTCACGTGATCGGAGAATCGAGCTTTTACACGGCAGAAGCTAGAAAGTCGATGAACGGAAAATGTTAATTACATCAAATCAAAGCACAAAATAAAATAAAAATACAATATAAAAAGAGTAAAATAATAATAATTCAAAATTATGAATCAGTTTTTAGTTGTTCACATAAGTTAGAAATTCCATAAATCAGCAAATATGTTAAAATGATGTAAAACTTACCAGGAAATTAATACAATTTAAAAACGGAAATAAAATTTCTCAACATTATAATTCAAAGTTATAAAATACCTAATCAATAAATCTCCCAGCTAGAATTTTATATACGAATTTTTCAGCACGAGCGCTATAGCAAGAATGATTTTAGTAGGTTCAATTAAGCCAACGATGAACTTGGCGATTTTCAAAAAGAGGCCAAAAATATCAAAGTAACCCATCCTTGTTTGTAGTTTATAGGAATACGTGCTGCCAACGAAATTGCACATTACACGTCCGGTCTTGTTTGTTCCTTTTATCTGTCTCTATCATTTTCTAGCTTTATCTCACAACTTATTCAATACAAAAAAAAGTTTCCAACCTTTTTCTTTGAAATGTAAAAATAATAATAAAATGAACAGTAATACTTATATACATGAAAGAAATTCCTTAATATGGGTATAAACTTAGGATAACACGACATCATATCGTCAACGAAAAACTCTTAACAAGTGATATTTTTGTATTTAATTATAATTATTATTTGTTTGTTGAGCCATTAATCATGTTTAGAAATCAAAACTGGCAACACGTATAAAAAAGAACTAAAATGCTTATTTTAGAAGTAGACAGAGTTTTCGGTGTTCAAAATTCCGGCATCTGTTGAATCAATGCCGGAAGAGGATTATTATTATGAAAAGGTTAGTTATTCTTTTATAATTTCTTATATTTTGTGTTCTTTTTTTAGGGGAAATTATGATTTTTTGTATTGGTATGCTCAGTAATTTTATGAAAATAATATGTTCAGTAGAGAACCTCATGATTGTGTTTTTGTGTTTATTAATTTAGAATCTTTTTAAATCTTTTATCAATGGGATTTATTGTATATTTTTCTATATGATCTCTTTTGCATTTTCTCCTGAAATAATGAATTAGAAATTGGCAAAAATTTATTTACAATAGAAAAATATTGCAGACTTAAAGGAATGCATTTAAATCCTATTATTTACAAGCCTCCACATAAAATTTTTTTATAGCTAGATAATCTAGTATTTTTGTTGATTACTTCAATGGATGTAATACCATCTATGAAGTATTTATGGTAAAAAATTATACAATAAATGACAAAAATTGCCTGATAACTTATACTCTTATTTTGATTAATACAGCATCATATACATTTGAAATGCTAAAAAATTTTCAGGTATAATAAAAAGTATTTTTTTAAATTTCATGCCTGATTTTTTGGTCCTGTGTGATCTCATTAATCCTATATTTGCTTAAATTTTTTTATTTGGTTTTATGTTTTATTTAGTCGCACACATCTAGGAAGTTCTAAGTATGACTACCTTTCTTATGTATGCACTTTAATTTGTAAATCTCTCTTCCTTTCTCTCGCTTTTTTGCATTATATGTTTTAAGGGATATTACTTCCAGAAATAAACAAAATATGATAATTTTGTGTACCTTTCTAGATTCAATAATTCTGCTATATTTTTTTGGAATTTACTTCTCTTTAAATCAATCATTCATTGGTGATTCTTATAATGTTGTTAGCAAATATATGTAGCATTAAATTGAAGGGAAGCATAGATGGCGATTTTTTTATAGACCTCCAAAATGTCGCCAAACTATTGATAGATGTAAAAAAAATAGCAATATATTGAAGCCGAACATGTTCTAATACCAAAAAATGAGAAAACATTCAAATGAAAAAAATTAACATTCTTAAAAGATAATTATTGCATTTAAGAGAATTTCAAAGAATATTTTTAAAGTTATATAGTAAGAATCATATCATACTTAGAGGAAAAAAATAGTTTATCAGAATTTTAGTTTTTTCTAAGGAAGACAAAACATTTTAAGAACACTGAAGAAGATGCAAACCTGCCATACTTATCTTTTTTTATCTTAATTAGAACCTTCTATGCATTTGATATCAAAACAGCAAAAATATTCTAATATGTTTTATTTGGAGAAAAAAAAGACAATCGTAGATTTTGGTTGAAAATGGAGAGATTTGTGTGGCCCCAGTTTTGCACTAGTGGCATTAATACGTAAAGATACTAACATATTATTGCAACCTATTGAGAACATTATTTGAAGCAAAGCACGTGATTGCCAGTTCAGCGCATTCGACACATGCGAAGTTGGGGTTGCCAACTTGGCAAGTTATTTTGAACATTAGCCATGTTGCAATAGTATGTAAGTACCATATAAACATATATATTATATAAATATAATCTATACAGTAAAACCTGTTTTTGTGTGGTAGATAGGGACTGCATAAAAGAAACTGCACAAAAATATATTTGAAAATTTCATAAATACTTACATGAAACAACTTTGTCAACATACTGCAGAAAAAAATTTTATGCAATGGAGAGAGACCACATGAAAAAAATCGCACTTAGAAAATAAGTCAATTATTTATTAAATTTATGAGAAAGTAATTCCAAACCAAATAAATAATTACATTACGCATGGAAACATTTTAAAAACATTTAATTTCTCATTGTATACATGGAGAAGATTTCAAATTGTCATACATAATTCAATGCTACTCCTCGTAATCCAAATTGTGTATCTTTCTGTGATGAATTAGTTCAAAATCACTTTCATCATTTTAAGATACAATTTCAATTGATTTACTTTTTGGCACTATAAAGTAAATGATAAGTGTTTGTGATGACCGTCAGTTGGTTGTAAACATCAGGATAACCAGATATGTATGATCGACACTCTTTTTATGGAACTTCCCATTCTTTTTGGAATTGGTATCTATTTTAAAAAAATGCTTTTCCAATTTATTAGAAAGCTGGATTCTTGCATATATTTTATCCGCTCTCAAAGAGTCCGGGTTTTTCTTATCTGCCTTCATAATTTATCAAATTATTGAGATCATGTCATTGTCACTGAAAGTTTTGTCTTCAATGAAGCTTGTGCTGCTAGCACATTGAGAGAAAGCAATTGAACATCCATTGTCGGGAGACTGTTTACAACAAATGAACAGATTGTCTAGAAGTGTATTTATGTACATTGATAGAAAACATTAGTGGCACTAAAGCAGTTAAAATTAATTCCTGTATAAAAAAAGATAGCACAAAAAAAATTCCACAAAAATAAAATCGCATAAAAAAAGACCACATAAAAACAGGTTCTACTTTATAAGTAATTTATATATAAATATTTTTAATAGTTAGAATAAACATTTAAATCGTATGTAATCATATAAAACTATGTACGAATGCATAATTATTTAACATTGCTCTTTACGGAAAATGGATGGAAAATTCAGATCTATCAATGAATGGGCATGAAAAAGAGAACTACTTACAGCTCATGTGCAAAAATATCATAGAAAGGAAACGTAGTACATCCAAACAATTCGATTTATTTCCCAGAATAAATCATGTTTTCATTTCTGTTGTGTGGTCATAAGTACACATTCAATTTTTTTTGTTTCTGTATTGTACTTGCTCTTTTCAATTGAAATGGCTGAGTCTTTCCTCATTTTCACTTTAAGAGTGGTATATACTTTTTTTGGTAGTCGCCAAAAATGATACAACCAACCCGTAGCAGAAGGTGAGAATAGACTTTAATGATGAAAGGAATGTTGAAATAGAAAGTAATTTTTAATTGAAAAGGGGATCCACAGGATATTCACGTAATAATTGAAAAATTTTGATTGACGATTACATTTAAATATATTGCAAATAAACTTATTTGAAATAATGATATCGGCATAAAAACAATTAAGTTTTTCGCAAATATTTTAGTTATTTTTGTTAGAAAAAGAATTTAATATGTGGATTATTGAATTAAAGATGTACAAAAAATAGGGGGGGGGGGAACTTTTCACTTGCATTTTTTTTACTTGCCAAATTTAGTGATTTTTGATATATTAATAACACGCAATTAATAATGAAGATTATATAATATGAAAATAGCTTTTATTTTTTTCTGAGGAAGTTATGCTTATTTTTCTGAATAATTAAAAAAAATTCGAAATGAGCAAATTTTGCGTCTTTATTATGAAATTATATGTCAAAAAAAGTTATATTACATTATAGGCATTATTTTAAAGTAAACTATAAGTTTTATGAAAGAGAAAAAAAATTTTGATACTGATAAATATTTTAAATGAATCTCAGAAATGTATTGAATACATTCTTTCATCTTAATCTGACATCAATAATGATTTAATTTTGAAAATTATTTTAAGAAAAAATGACTAAAATTGTGTGAAGCAAAAATAACTTTTCACTTGCTTTAAGATTTTTAATTAATATCTTTTCAACTAATTGCAATATTGGAATGAAAAACAGTTTATGTCCTTATGTCCTATTCTCAGACCTACTGAATATACGCCCAAAATTTCATAAGAATTGGTCCAGTCGTTTCAGAGGAGTTTGGTTACAAACACTGTGACACGAGAATTTTATATATTAGATATAATAAATATTTAAGATATTCTTTCTCTATCTCTCTTTGTCCTTTTTTTTGTCTTTTTTGCTTTCTAGTATTTAATTTTTTTATTTGTGTTGTATATATTTAAATAATTGAATTCCATAAAATAAAATGCTTGATACATAAATTTTAAAAGCTTTAAAATAAAACAAATTTAAAACAGAAACAACAATAGCAATTTCTGCATTTTGCTTTAATGTTTTGAATTTATTATGTACCTTAAAGAGAACTAAGAGAAATTTTTATCATCCTTCTTTAAAGTCAAAATATTTATTTCCTTTAAATAGATGGTGAGTTTAGACATATATTCTATAAATAACTTCACTAAAACTGTTCTATTAGTCACATGAGTAATAGAAGCTGTATTACATTGCCGTTTTTTATAAAAAATTACATTTATTATATGTTGCTTATTAGTCTTAGTTCTTATTTCTAATTTTTCATATTGAGTAAAAGGTGAAATTGTTTTTTGATTAATTAAGACTGCAATATAACTTATGACAATTTATTCATTCAAAATATAATCAATAGAAGTATTTTATTTTTTTAAAGTCACAATATACTCGGCAAATTTCAAAATGTTTTTTGCAGCTGTATTGCTAAATGAGAAATATGGTATTTTAATTAAGTTAAAATGTTGATCCATTGAAATGCAATATAAGTTGAAAAATGTTGTGAATTTGGGAAACTTTTTCCTCGAAAAAATGAATGTATTGAAGGTTTAATTCATCTTGGCATAATTCTGTTCTGATGCAGGCCAAGCAACTCTCTTTTCTCCCCTTTGGAATCATAATCTTTCCAAATGAATCTTTCAGAATTCAACTAGAGTGGCAATAGTTGTATGGTCATTCTTGCCACTTCATTGGAAATACTATTTTTAACATACTATAGAATATAATTTTCTATTATTGCATATGAGTGCACAATTTGTTCTATAAATAAAGTTTTAATTGTTTAATTTTGCTAAACCATTTAATCCAATGATACTCAACCTGCAGCCCACCAGGCTTTTTTAAGTTGCCCAGTCATTGCTCATTGCTCTGAGAAATTAATTTATTTATGAAAATTTGGTGAGAAATTCTTTGTTAAAAAATCAAATATATCAATTTTGCTTTTTGCTGTCAATGTCGTATGGGTGCAAATTGATATTTTTGTTCTTATTAGTGATGATAGACAACAGTGGAGTAGAGACCATTTTATGAATGGAACTAATTTCTAACTATCTTTTTAATCTTGCAAGTGAGAAATATTCGAAGAAAACGAATATTTTCAAGACAATTGGGAAGTTGACTATTTTGTAGTGAAGAACAAGCGTGGTTCAGTAATTGTTTGATTTGTCACAAAAGTGTATTTTAAAAATACCAATAAACAGAAATCATTCAATGACACTTTTCCTTGAGTGAGTGAGTGAATATTAACACTGCACTATTCAGCTACACGTGGGCTTTTGGCGACAGACCTCGTAGTTTTGAACCATGGTCAAGTGACGAGGGCAACGTCTGAGCTGCATCACCCCCTCTGCTAACTAGACCAAACCCTCTCCTAACTAGAGCTTAAACATCCTCTCACACCAACAGGAGGATGTTTGAACTCTTGACAGATTTGACATGCATCACTCCATCTTTAGTGGTACTGGGCTCGAACTCATGACATGCCATCCACGATCCGATATCTTGACCACTTGGCTACCATGGCCATTAAACTTTTCCTCGAAGATTTCTTTCAAGAGATGATATGAAAATAGGCTTTCTTGAATAATCTTTACAACAGCCAAAAAGTGTTTTGTCAGTGGTAATGTCACAGCGATAACAAAGGCACCCTTTGAAATTTGTTATATCATTGGTAATCATGTGAAACCGTTTATTGATGCAGAAATTGTGAAAGAGTGATTCCTAAATACTTCTAATTTAGAAAAATTCAGTGACAAAAATATAAAAAATAGTAATTAAAAATGTAAAATAGGAGTTTCAATATTTTGATCAATTTCAACATTTTAAATTTTCTATGTTATCTTAGTTTTAAAGCATTTCTCCCCCCCCCCCATTAATCCTCATGTTATGGCCTACCTGAAATAGTCATCACATGTATGCAGCCCACTTGAAATAGCCATATGAATGGGGCATGCTTGAAATAGCTAACATATATATGCGGCCTGGCAGAAAAAGGTTATAACCTTTACTCAAAGAAAATCTATGACAGTTAGCTCAGATCAACCTTTGTTCGCCATTTTCTTATTCCAACCTTTTACATCCAAAATTGAGCACAGTTACAATACATCAAACAGTCAAATAATCAACAATAACGAGATGTTTGCATGCATGGCTATTTACATCTACTTTCACCAACTAGCTGGCATACTGATTGGTTAAGTGTTCACATGGTCAATAGAATGAGCACTATTGTGTCTTTTTGCCATTCATTACACTCCCCCTCTGCTTCCTAAATATCGTCCTTGATGAGGAACCAGCAGAATTGTCCTTCCCTTTTTTCTTAGAGGCATCACTGGAGTGGCTTAGCTTCATTAAACAAGTCATCCTTCAATTGTTCTTGGCGAACGTCTGGGGATATCAATGAAAACAGCAAGTATGTTACAATCTGCTTTTAATTGTTCAGACGTGGGTCTTGCCAAGGAGTCGGCAATAAAGTTCATTCTTCTGGAAATGTAGTCAATAGTTAGCTTCTCCCTTACTTCAAAGATGGAATGATGATTTGTTACGTTTCTACCAATACGTAATTATAATACTAAACAGAAAATATCAATCTCACAGTGACGCTCTGGCCTCATGCATGAATTAGAGTCAACAAAAAAGTGAAAAATATTGATGATAATCTAGGATAAACCAGTTTTACAAAACAAACAGCGAGCGCTGTATTCTGAATTCCAAGTAAAATTCAATAAAAATGCAAAGTGGATCAGTAAGCAACATAAAAGAAAATTAGCTCATGCTCCATGAGGACAAATGCAATCCAAAATTTCTAATTTCCTGGTAGGAAATATACAATCCAAATTTTCTATTAATCCCAAAATTCCTTCATAGCCGGCATCTACAATTTCAGAAACTACTTTAAATTTCTTTATGAAGTAGGTGTTCAGAAATTGACTTAATAATTTTACTTTGAGCACCATTTCCCAGTAGGAAATATTTATCAGTGAAGAGAACAGTCATCTGTTGATCCATGCTTTGATCTGTATGATTTCTTCCCCATTCGAAACAGACTCTCCTGTTCTCAGAACTGATGGATACAAACAACCAATCTTCTTACAAATGTTGGGTGCCATTTGCTGCCAAGCTAAATTTTCCTAAGCTTTTCGATAAGCTATTGATTTTGAGACTATCTTCCTTTCGATCTTGTAATATTGTAATTTAATTTTGTAATTTAAAAATCATTCAATGAATCCTCAGCCCCACACTGGGCACCTGCACTCAAAGAAAATCTATGGCAGTTAGCTCAGATCAACCTTTATTCACTCTTTTCTTATTCCAACCTTTTATATTGAGCACAATTACAAAATTGAGCACAATTACAATACATCAAACAGTCAAATAATCAACCATGAGATGTTTGCGCGCATGGCTATTTACATCTGCTTTCACCAACTAGCTGGCCGATTGGCTAAGTGTTCACACGTTTAATAGAGTCTGCACTATTGTGTCTTTTTGCCATTCGTTACAAGGTTGAGTACTTCTGATTTAATCCATTTAATTTAATACTCATTTTATATGTAGTTTATTCAATTTTAAATTGATTGTACACATATATTTTTAAGTGTGTTAAATTATTTTTACCTATCAGTCAGAATTTCTTAAAATTAAAAAAATTAAACCTCTTTTTTTTTAAAAAAAATATTTAAATTTGTGTTTTTAATATATAATTTTTAAATGAGAAATACTGTTTGTAAAAAGTATTGATTTTATTTAGTTGATTAATGTTTTTCAGGTTATAATCTCAAGAAATGTTTAAAAATGCAGGATACTAATTTATTCCGTAGTGCGATATTGTTTGCAATAAACCAAATAGACGATTCACTGCAGGTAAGTTTTCTTTTTGTGAAAAAAAAATTATGAATAAAAGAAAAACGTTTGGCTGGCATACTTTCCTTACATTTTATTGTAATACATTTTTATGCAGGAGGCAGAACAAAACTGGCCACCTCCTTTGGAAAACAATCATGAAGCTGCTGATATGGTGTCAGCAAATTTTTCGCCAGAGAATTTGCAGGTTATATTTCTTTAACTCTGTATTATACTTCACGACAGAATTCAAAATTTGCTATATTGGGAATAATTATTTTTGATTTTAAAAAAAATTCATTTTTTATAGGAACCAGAATTGGAGCAGTTTCAAATGGAAGAAGCTAAAATGGTGTCATCTTTAGTTTCTACTCTAATGGAAAAACGTATGAGGAATCCATTGTCATATGAACAAATGCTAAAACAGCAGTTTTTTGTTAATCGACGATACCATGCTTCTGTGTTGTTTGCTGTGCTGAAGTAATTCTGTAATTTTGTCATTTCTCCCCTCCTTTTTTTAAGATTTTTTTCCCCATTGATAAACATTGACTGTTAATTCATATTTGTAAATCAGTTTTTCAATGAAAAAAATCTTTTAAATATGTTTAACCCCTTAGCTGCAGAGAAAAACTGCCTTAACTTTCTAATGCCACTGTTTTTCATAGGCACACATAATTATGTGGTGTACTGGGGACAAAAACATGAATAAGTAAAACCGTCTCTGAAATAAAAAAAAATCCTTCACAAATACTTTCAAGTTCATTTAATGGCAATCCAAAATATTTTAAATATTTTACTGTTAGTGGCACAGTGCAAAGATTGTATTTCAGAAAGACATATATATATAATACACACCCATGGCAGTTAAGGGGTTAAATTCTGATTTCTTGTTATTTGATTTTTATAACCTGTATCAAAACAATTCTACCCTCAGGGCTTATCTTCTTTAGGTAAATACTAGATTCATGACTCTAATTTTCTTTCTCTCTTGAGATTATCTTAGTTGTAGTGAAATGGTGACGACCTTATGGCTGACATTATTTCCTTCAAGTTGGGGTTAAATTTCTAATGTCACTATAAATGCAACATGTAGCAAAACTGATACATGTTAGATACAAATCTTCACATTTATAGAATGTGGAAGTTAAGAGAGTAGTGCTAGTTTTTGTGTAATCATCATCATTTACCATATTTTTATTGAAAGTTAGATAGCTGACCTAGTAAATTTCATTGACAATATCTGCACTCTGGGTTATCATTGTTTATCTTATTTTTTTTTTTCAATTTTAGGTTTTTTAGGTATTAATTACATTGACCAAATACCAAAATTCTTCCAAGAAAACGGCAGGTTGCATATATTTTTTAAAAATAAATTATTTCTACATTGTGTGTATTTGTATACATATGTGCCACACAAATTCTATCCTTGTTTTTTGCACTTATTATTTTTGGACAATCATGATTTCTTGGTAATGTGTGTGGCTGGACACAATATTAGTGCTATTTGTATATTTTCTTATGTTTATATGTTTTCCTCCCCAGTTTGATAAAGAAATTAAATTCTTCTATTATCTTCTATTGCCTTTAATTAAAGTAAAATTTTCTAAAAAATATTAATAAATTTATTTGATTGTTAATACTATGGATTGTAAAACAGTATGCATTTATTCACTATAATTTGGTTTCAAAATAAAAGATTCATTTTATTACTAGACCATTTCAACAAGTTTTTCTTGTGAAAAATACTAATCAATTTCAAAAAACATTTATGGCTTTATTTGTGGGAAATTCATCTAGCTATGTCATGTAGCTAGTCTCCATCATTTTGCTTAACTTAAAAAATTTAGGTATGTTTTATTAAATTTTAAACAGTTCCTTTCAGATATTCTATTTGTAATTAAATCTGTTTAGTTGGTAATGGGAGATCTTATTTATTTTTCTGATTTTTATATTTTCCCTCATGATGATGGATTGTATATATGCAAGGGGGAACCGAAAATAACCAGAATCAAACTGCTGTGCATATATGCCCTGTAGTTATGAGTTATGCTGTTTGTTGGAGGTCTCTTGCGACTGTTAATGAGTTGGCTTCAGTCCGAGTTAAGTGGATTGCTGGTGGTGCTCTGTTGTGTGTATTCCTGTTTCAGCCCGTTGGAGATTAGTTAGATGGTCAAATACACAGAATATTGTGTGTCAAATTTTGATTTCTGTTTAGATAATTGAGATTCTTTGACTAACCCTTAATGACGAGGCTTTGGGAAAATCACATTTCTACAAAGGGTTTTTCCATTCAAATCTAGCATCATGTCAACTGAAGACATGCCACACCCAGGACGTCCTTCGATAGGTAAAAATGATGAAAACATTGCCAAAATCAAATGTGCAATTGATGAAGACCATCGAAAGACCATTGATCAAATTTTGAGGAATTGAATGTGTCATGTAGCACATTCATGGCAATCCTACAGCCGATACCCGTTTGATGATTTGACAGTTTTTGACAAACAAAAACATGGAGCTTTTGCTTCATTCACCTTACTTGATCTGGTTCCATCAGACTTTTTTTTGTTTTCATGGATAAAGAGAAGTCTGAAAGGAAAGCAATTCAGTGATATGGAGGAAGTCAAATACCCTAATAACTTGTTACACAGTAGCATAATGCACATTCCCACATTATGGGAGGCCCAGGATTCTAGAGGGGGCCAAAGTCCAACTGAAACCAAGTACATACCCTGTATAAGATTTGGCTTGAGGTCAAAAAGCTGACTTTGCAGGGGGGCCCTAATATTCTCCGTTACACCACTGTTTGAACAGTAACCTGAGTTTGAGCAGTGGTAAAAGCATTGAGACAAGTACATCAATGCACATGGACAATACCTTGAAAAGGACTTATGTAGAGTTAATAAAAATGCAAAAATAAAAAGTAACAAATAAATTTTGGTTATTTTGGGGTCCCCCCATCCTTGTGTGTGTGTGTTTGTTAGATAAGAAAATTATTTTTTAGGATTTGTCTGAATTCCTATTCAATTTATCAAAAGCTTTAGAAGAAATTATATTTTAAGAACAAAAATTTTATTACTGAAGAAAAATAACTTATTCTGCAAAATTTATAAAAATGCTATAAATTTAGAACTAAATGTCGTTTTTATCCTTTAGTATTTTTTTAATTCAAAGGGAAGATAACTGATAAATATCTTTTTTTTACATTAATAAACCATTGTTTTAGCATTTCTAAGAAGAAAAAAAATTAAATATGTTAAAACTGAAACTCTAAAAAAAAAAAAAAAACGTGTGTGTGGGGGAAAAGTGATGGTCATGATGAAAAACTCACTACCATCTTGTGTAATCATGGGTTTAAACCTTGGTGCCACAAAAAACTAGTTGTATTGAGTGTCTAATGCACAGTAAATCTGTCAAATTCTTTATGTTAGTATGGTATGGAAGAGTTTAGAAAGGCGTAAGCTCAGGGTATCACTCTCATCATTTGATTATGGTTCAAAATTGCAAGGTTTTTTGGTAATAACCTTCATGTTATTTCAAAATGTCAAGCAAAATAATAATTTGGGACATATTTGTATTCCCTAGTAGCATTTTGTGATAATTTTTTTATTTATAGCTATAAAACTATATGTGCTGTATTGACACTTCAGAAGTTTTGATTATTATATCTATTCTATCAATTGATGGTTAAAAATCCTATGCTTTTTTAATTACTTTTTTTAATCATTGCATTAAAGAACAGTTGAAAGATAATTTTAATACTTTGTGATTTAAGAAAGAAAAAAAATTGTCTTCAAGTTTTAATTCCATCTGTCAAATAATTTCCTTTTTATATAGCAGCATTCCACTTTCTCCCCTCAATCTTTGCATCCTATCTTGCCTCAGTCTAATAATTAACCCTGCTTATTTTCAAGATCGAGTATATCTGTTTAACTTATTTGTTTTAACTAAATTTTTGTTTGCTAAAATTACTTTTATTACTTAGCTAACAACAGCCTTCCATCTTAAAAACATTTAAAATAAATTTGTTATTTAATTAGAATTTACAAATATGTATTGAAATGTTTAAGTGAAATAAAAGGAATATATAATGTATGCCTGAGATATTTTTATTCACATTTTCAGATTTAATGGCATAGCTTGTGCACAAGCAACTTTTTATTTTGAAAGTATTGAAAGTGTTTTTCCATACATAAGTTGGAAATTTTACATCATATTGAGTTTTCACTGTGAATGGAGTGAATATTTTGTTGAAGTAAGTACATTCCATCATTTTTGCTTAAGAATTTGTATTTTGAAATATTTTGTATTTCATATTTTATTCTAGAAAGAGAAAATCATTTAAATATTATCTCAATGCTGAGCTTGTTAGATATATGAAAGAGAACTATTTCTGTTCAATTTTTAATGAAGGGAAGTTTTTTGTATGAATAATATGTGGTGTTGTATGTGTGTTACATCAAAAACTTCTCATACTAGTATTGAAAAATGCATTGTGTTTGTATACATGTATGCAAGAGAAAGAGTTAAAATTCTTACATTGTACAATGCTCCTTAAAATATGAAAAATTTTCTTTCACAATAATTCTAGATGCATGCTTGAAAATGGAAAATACCCAAATCAGCAATGTATTCAAAACTGTGATGAAATAGGAAATAAATACTTTTAACCTATGATGAATTGAAAATAATCTTTCTCCTCCATTTTAATGTCAGATGATCTTTCTCTTATAATTTATCTAAATGAGCTACTGAACTTTCAATAACATTAATAAGAAAATTTTATAAATATTCAAAATCTGAGAAGATGTTATTTATTATACCTTTAAAAATTTATTTCCGTTACATTAAGATACTTTTAAAATATTTCTGAGGAAAATGTATTTTCATTGTAGAAAATATAAAAAATTCCTTAAAAAAATAAATGTATTATTTTTTTGAAGAAAGTTATATTATAGTCTAGCATCTCTCTCTTTTTTTTGATAATCAATACAATCTTTTTAAATTCTTCCCATTTGTGTATAATTTTTTATATTTTTCCCTTCTTTATTATTTTGATTTAGTCTCACAATTTTTATTTCTTTTCAATAATATACACTGTCTGGTCAAAGAAAAATTTGTGAATTCTAATATTTCCTAGGGTTACTTTTGGCCCAAAAAAAATACTGCATATATGTGTTTAAAAAATACTATTTATATTAAACATGTCATGGCTCAAAGTCCTTCCATTTGAGTGGTGTAGAAGTTTGGAAAGGGGGGAATGTTATCTTTTGTTTCAAAGAAAATGTAAATCAAAATTAAATACCGCCAAATTAGAATTAATTTTGCACAATGCAAGCTGCATGAATTGTAGCATTGTCATTTTGAAGAATGCCATGGGGATTAAAAAAAAGCAATCAGTTAAAGGAATAATGTGATTTTTGAATAACTCAGAAAACTTCATTTTATTGCTGCATATTATTGTTGCGCCATGTCAGCAAACACTCCCCAGATCACAACATTTCTCCTAATCACATAAATAGTTACTATAGTATACAATCGATATTTTATGTACTTCTGTTCTAATCCTAATGCATCTGTGATGTGGCAAAGTAAATTTGTACTCATCTGTCTAGATCTATTGTGATTATTCATTAATCCAGTCTATATGTTCATTAGCAAAGTGCTATCTCTTTTTTTTTCTTTGTATTCACAATAGAAACTTTTTTGTTGCACTACAACACTTTAATCACACTCCTTAGAGTTCTTATCTAAATGTTCATGGAAAATTCCTTTACTATTTGTAAATTCTAGGATCGATGTTTTGTTATTAAATTTTTCTTATCAGTTCAATGATCTTCAGTCAAGATTGTTAAATTTTGGTTTTCACTTACACATTTTCCATGGGAAATTTATTTACTTGCATCTTCTCCTGTTTCAATAGATGCCTGTTTCAATAGATCAATTATAGATGCTGTTATACATGGTTGTATAGCAACCATGCTTGCATGTATGACCATCATAGTGTATAAACTGTTGCAGATCATTTCAGCTAACTCCTTGTAGAATTTCTACCCTTGGTTCATGCCAAATTTGTCCTTTTTACTTTGATGCATCCTTTTCACACCATATATAACTCTTTTCACCATTAGTGCCTAATATGATAAACTGAAAGCTGCTTCTATATTTTAAGAAAGTGATGGGCTAAGGCTTATTATTATTCAGCTCATGAGTTCTTAGCCATTATAGAATTTTTGTGTTTGAACTTATGCTGCAACTTTCTTCTTGACCCAGCAGTGTATATATGTGCCAAAAAAAACTCCTTTTTCATTTGCCCATACTTTGGTAATATTGTCTTTCACCTACCTAGAAAATTTCACTATTTTCTTGGAATATTTTATAATTATTTAACATACCAATATGTTGTAATGCCTTTAGTCTAAATATAAAATTTTCAAGATTGGAAGAATTGGGAGGGTGGGGGTATTAAAACTTTAAATTAAAAATATTTATTGTACATGAAAAAAAGCTGAAATAAACAGTTTCAAATTTTTTTTTTATCTTTAAGAAACAAACTTTAATAAATAGAAAGTAGGTTTTTCTTTCCATTTTTTTATTGTAAATAAGGCCATTTGAAGTTAGATTTTTGCAAAAGTACCATTATACTTAGGAAACAGAAAACTAGAATATCACTAGTAGCTCGCATGTTTGATACCTTGCTTTTCTTTCATGTGATTAGCCATTGATATGCCACATAATCAGGATGCTTTGGAAATTGAGGCATCTCATGCCAGTTCATCAAGACTTTTTGCCTTCCTGTCTTTTAATTGCCAATAGAAAGTAATGTGACATTTGAATATTCAGTGTTAATGTTAGAAGAATGTAGTAAAAATGGCTAGATGTGTAACAAAATCAGAATTAGAGAGGGTTTTGAGGGCCTAAAATTTTGTAATTCAAATAATTTTTGCCAAAACTTCTTTCTCATAAAGAATTCTTAATATTCTGTTTCCAAGAAAGATATGAGACATCCCTACACTACAACTACAAATGTGATTTTTTCATTAAAGCATATATTAGATTTCTCACAGCAGGATAGTGCATCTAATTATAAATGTCTTGTTAAATAGTATAGATTTAAAAATTTCTATCATCACAATGTAAACGTAGCTTCATTCATGAAAAAGATTGGCATCTTTAAAAATTAATCTGTTCTGCATTTTAATATAAATTATGTTTATTTAATATGAATTATATTTATGTTACTGTTAAAAAAAATATGAGTTGGAAAAGTTTGGATTGTTTGACTTACAGGAAAATAATACATGAACCAGCAAAGAGGCTTGAAAGAAAAATAGCAAAGAACCCCAAATCTATCAAAAGTATTTCAAATATAACTGTGGAGACCTACCAATTAGAGCAAGTTGACAGCAAGCAAAAGCAAATATATTGTTGTTGTTGTTTCTAATGCCACCTGTCTGACAGTGTCAGATCAAGGCCCATGAAATTCATCATGGCAAAGGGGTAGGTGTTCGCCTGCCATTTTAGCTTTGAGCTCTGTGCAGGTGACAGCACGATTTGGCTCAGTTCATACATGATAGATGGCTACACCACCTATCTCCACCTCCACAATTTAGGCAAAGAACTGGAGAGGAGGGAAATATTCTCCAGCCCCCTGCACCTGTGGTTGCTTCTACGACTGCCACAAGACTTTCGGACCCACTGATTTTACGAGCACATACTCCATGTTTACTCGGAGGGTATTTGGTGACATCAGGCATCGAACCCAGGCCTTCTGGTCTAGCGCCCGATGCTCTAACCACTAGGCTACCCACGGCCCTGCAAATATATTTCATAAACTATACTTAATCATAAATCCATGTAGAGTATTAAAAATGTTTGAAATGAAAAATGTGTGATTTGAGCTTTTTGTAGGTATAAATATTTTGAATTTGCAAGTTTTATTTATTATTTTTTGTTTGTTCCTCTTATAGCAAACTTCACGTTCAAAATAATAGCTTTTTATAACATTGAGCAGTTATAATTTTTTTTTTCTAAAATCTCCCCATTTGTCAAAACTTTGAGTGCAATGTGTGAACTGAAGATATTTTATTTGAAAAATATTTTTAATTAGTGAGGTGAAAGGCAACTTTACTGAGGATATAGCAATCAAAAAGAAAAAGAAGGAAAAAATTAGGTCCAACTCTAATTCATACCCAAGTAAAAACATTTATTTTCCTAATTTTTTTATACAAATAACTGTTTTATGGTATAATGTTAAACAATATATTCTTTCTATATAATATTTGCCTCCTTTCTGTTCTGTGATTCTAATTACTTTATAATATTAATAATTCTGACTGATGATAGAAACATTTAGATATCCATGGCATGTTGTATAAGCATGTTATAAATATCAAAGTTTTTATCTGAAAAGATCATTTTATGATATTCAAAGGTGTGAACTAAATTTTGTGATTTTTTATTTTCCAGAGTGCAATTCAATTTGATTCAGATATTCTGGCAACTGTTCTGAAGAACTTACTAAAAACCGAATGGAGTGATGAGCGCTTGAAATATTATTCTTGGCACATGGTTCTTCAGGCTATCATTAAGAAGTTTTTCATAATTGAAGATCCTAAATTATCATATTCCCAGTATTCCATTGCTTTTAAGTACCCTTTTGTTGATTCTAATGCGATGCCTCAAACTGGAAGTCAAGAGTTAGCAGATGATTTTTCTCAAAGTCCATTATTTGATGTATATAAAATTCTTTTAAATCATCTTTTTTCATTTTCATTTTCTTCTGCTGGTAATGTTTGTTACATTAAAATCATTCTACATGCATATAAAACAATATTTAAAATGCTGAGAAGGTTGAAAACTTCTGAAAAAAATGTTGTAAGGGAATTGTTTGTACTAAACACTCTCTTGAAGCAGTGCTGTTTTGAAAAGGAATCCCGAGATGCCATCAAATCTTACAAAAAAGAAAACAGCATTTTTCTAAGGCACTACTATACAACTGCATCTTGGAAAATAACTGGAGAATATTTATTATTTGTTTTATGCAATTATTGGAATGAGACTTTGAAAATTCTTTCAGAGAAAGACAAGACTCCACTTTCTTCTTTAGTAGAATGTTTCCCGTCAAACGAGGAAAGAAATTGTCTTATTAATATTTGCTCTTTATATTCAGATCAATTTAAAGAAAATGACTTTGTTACAGAAGTTTTGAAATGTATCATTATCTGTAATTATCCATGTGCTACAAGTAAGTAAAAATATGTATACTTATTTTTGACTATTAAAATAGAACAGAAAAATGCATTGTCATATATATTGAAATTGCATTGTCATATATATTGAAAAAAAATATTGTAACTAATGATGTAGTATTTCATAAATAACATGTATAAATTTAACATTTTATACTGCTTTTATACTATTTTATAATGTTTTCAAATGATGTAAAATCATTTGAAAGCATTGTGTACTGCTTTATTTTGCATCACGTATTACATGCTAATGAATAAAATTCACTTCATTTAATTTAGAACAACATACTTATTTTGCTTTCTAGATAATACAGTTATTTTTCAAGAGTAGTAGTTTGACGTATTTTTTCAATGTAAATATTTTTCAATTTTTTTATTTGTGTTGCTGATCTTGCTGCCCGTATTAAATTCATTTCAATACTTTATAACTAATAACTTTTATTGTGGAATCACAGTGACCGAACCATGTCTTTTAACAATCTCTTAATTCTACCCATTCTCTTCTGAATCTCTCTCTCTCTCACTGATACTTTCCCCCACTCTTGTAGATATAGTTGAATAACACAGCCATTGAAACTGTGTCACAATCTTAAACAATTTATATCATAATAACTGAATTTTAGAGTAAGAACAGTTATTAGTAATTTAGAATAATTTTTTTAGTAAATTTACATGACTTTTTATGCATTACTACAACTTACAACAATTTGGGAATGAGTGATCATGAATTTTTTGGCTGGTTGTTTTTTAATCAGTTCAATGTTTCATACTGCATTTCTTTTATGCTGTTTTGGGTTGTAATACAAAAATTTATTTTTCTCATTGTGTAATGACTAGGGAAAGCATAGTAAAATTTCAAAAACTATTTTCCTGAAATACAGGGAAAAAGAATATAAAACAACTGTACTGGTCAAGATGAAAGGTATTTTGAAAAATAATCAGTTTTATCTACATTAAAAGTTCTTTATGTTTATTACATCAATCTTGATTTCATCAATCCCATGCAATAAGATGGACTTTACATTCATAATCATTATTATTGTTGGATACTAGGATTTAGGAGTTTTTGTAGTGTCCTTACAATTACAATAATTCCCCTCAGGGGGCTCACCTTCTTTAGGTGAGTACAGGTGTCTCAATCCCGAGGTGCCCTAGTGATCTTTTCCTTTTCCCTTGGGGTTTACTGTCTTTGGTAAACACAGGCTTCACGAACCCGGGGTACCCTAGTGATCCTTCTCTATTTTCGACCCTCTTTCTTGTCATTCAATTCATTCTTTCTTTCTCTCTTCCTGTCTAGACCACAGATATTAAAACAAATGTTTGGCGCAGTATAGCCAAAATCGGCTCTTGCGCCAATAAACCCCAAAACCACTCACTCACAGTTACAATAATCAGAAAAGACTTATTAAAATTTACTTTCTTTAAGTATGATGGAGTTTTTTCTGGAAGTAGATAACTATAAGAATCCATTCTTTTAATAATTATTTTCAAGTACAAATAAGATTATTTTAGTGTTGGAAATATTGGTTAAAATTTTTATTGCATGAAAAAAATTCTCGTTAGAAAAATGCTAATTAGAAAATTATAAATATTTCTGGTATATATTTGTCAATTAATAATCGTTTTGTACAGTGCTAATGAAAAAGAAACTGGTTATATAAAAATATTTGTTACGCATTTTAAAATTTAATACTGTTCCAAAAATAATTACATCTAACTCTTCTTTTTTTTTTTTCCTTTTTTTTTACTCAGTAGATAGGTTTCTTAGAACACTGTGTAAAAAAATAATGTAAAAAATACATAGGATGTGGTAAATTTGAGGATATCTTCCACCACTTTAAAAAATCATGTAAGATGAAGAATCTCTAAATATATTTCCCCCCCAAAAAGTGCAAAAAAGTAATAATAAAATCCATGTTACTTATTGGTATAACAATTCATTTTTATTACAAAAATTATTTGAATTAGTGAACAGTGAAAATTCAGTCTATAAGTAAATAAATCAAAATAAAATTCAAACTGAAATTAGAAATATAACTAATAACTACTCATTGCTGCTTGATAACAAGCATGCATGTTTATTACGAACTGGATAAAAAATACTGTCATCAGTAGATGTGTGAGATATATGTCTAGCACACACACACAACTGTTGATTTTGATCAAATGAAGGATTTCATTAGTTATTAACAACCTCAATTAATTTTGCTGTTTTTACAAAATCTGTTATTAGGAGCTGTATTTTTTTTCTTCTTTTTTGTTTCTCAAGGGGCTTATATGATTCTTGATATCCCACTACACAAAACTTAACATTGAAATTTTAATGCATACTCTCTATGTTAGGATCATAAGTAAGAAAGGGTTGTTCCATACTTGTAACAAATTTCAAGCCTTCTCAAATTAAATCAGCTGTTAATAGCTGAATTTTACCTGCATTTTTGTCCTTATCGACTTCGTTAGAATCTAAAAAAATGTCATAAACTCTATCAAATCATTCTCATCCAAAGGGCACAAATTCCCAGTTTTTTTTAAATTCCTGATAGAACAAATATTTGTGTAAACAAAAAAAAAAATTATTTAAGTTTGTATACTGTGTTATTTTAAAATTGTGTTAAAAAAAAGAGTTGGGTGTATCTGTTACCTGGTTGAAAGGTTTAACTTGATACCTTACTACAGACTTGTCTCTCTATTATTTCAAATCTCTGTTCCATTACATTAATATTACAAAATCTGAAAGATTTAGTGTTTTTCCAATTATTTATTTTTTATGATATATTTTAACCAAACAATATACTTAAAAAAAAATATTTTTTCTCTTTAGCTCAATCCTTGTGTTAGCTTTGCTCTATTATAGATATTCATTTTTATTAATTTTTTACTTTTTTCCATTAAATTAGATGCTGCTCTTGTTATTTTGCGTCAACCAAAACTACGCGGGAAAGAAAAGTAAGTTAAATGTAGTTTTCTTTTTTTGTTAAAAAGAAAGTAGTTTTATTTTGAAAGGAAAGGGATGTGATAACTATAATTTTTTTAAAAAAAATAATTTATGGTAATATTTTTATCATAGTTCTATACTCATCTATATTTTACATCATTTTTACTAGTTAAGTCAGTTTTGTGTTAGAAAAATATTTAGTAACCTCAGTGTATTTATCTGTGGTATACTCAGGTTATATAACTATTCAAGCCACAATAACAAGTTCTAGAAGACTTTTTATGAAAAAAATTGAATCTTAATCAAATTAAATGTAATTTGTATGCTTTTATATTTCTTTTATAACAATAAAAAAATAAATGCAAATAAAGATGTATTAATAAAGAAGTAAAAATAAAATTGCAAATATTTTGTATAATTGTTTAGATATTTTAAGTTTTTAAAATGGTGGAAAATGTACAATTCAATTTGTTTATAATTTTCGTTATTACATTGATAAAGATGATTTATTAATATTTTAGGAATTTTTGTACTAATTGATAATAAAATTGTCATAACTAAGCTGTGTTAACAATTATTGCATCCATTTGCAAGTTAAAAAACTATTTTTTATGTATAGTAAATAATGTTTACGTTAATTATATTGTATTCATTTTGAAATGTAAACATAAATTTTCTTTAGAAAGATTTTTACACAAATGCATTAAAGATTGATGAAATAGAATTTTAAAATACCACTTTGTTAATTTATTTTTCCAGTATTCTTCAGATTTTAGAAAGAAAACCTTCTATATTTAAGGCAGGGATGATTTATCAGAAGTTGATTGATGTAATTAGTGAGACAGAATCAAAAGAAACAAGAATAAGATTTTTAAAAGTAGGCTGATTTATATTTATTATGGTTGTTTAATATTATAGTGTTGAATAATCGATTCATGTTCTTTTGATTTATTCTTTTAGATGCTTCATCTCATTCTTCATCAATCTGCTCGTACTTACTCAGACAGTCTTTACAATGATGCTTTAAGATACATGTGCCAAAAACATGATATGAAAAATCATTTCAAATTTGATAACTTTGATGATGAACTTGCTGCTTTTTCACAAAAAAAAATGTCATTTAAAGAAGTTTGTATTTCATTCTGTTGGATTTTTTTTTAATACACTTTCTTTATAAATCAGACATTGCCTTGTAACATTTGTTTATTCTTTATAGATAAAAAAATGTCTTGTTCCCTTGTTTATTCAGTCACCAACAATTGTTTTAAAGACAGTGATTAAACAAGCTTTAATGTATGGATCAGATGGAATAAATGGGATTGGAGTAAGTATTGTTTGTTTCTTAATGATCTTTTTAATAAAATTCTCAGTGATATTTGAATTTTTTTCCCCTTCCAAGTATTGTTTTGCTGTTTGCTCTAATTTAATTTTCTTATTTTTTGATTGACATATTTTCAATGTACTATTTTATAATCGTTATCTTCCTTTGCCTGTGGTCCTGGTAGTCAGGTGTTATGATCATTTGATTATGGCTGGGCAATATTTCGTGCATCTGCTGATTCAAGACCTATTTTAATAAAAACCCATTGTTTATGAGTTAATACACATTAAATTTGTCAATTCGCAAAATCCTCATGTTAGCATGGTATGGAATTTAGGAAAGTTGGATCATCTTTATTATTTGACCAGAATACAAAGTTATTGTGTCCATTGCCAGCATCCTGTTCCTGCTTCTACTTCTGCATACAATGTTAATAATCAATCACTTTAATCATTTGCATATTGCACCAGTAAATTTTATCAGTGATTATTTTAACTGGATTTTCATTTAAATTTTAAAAAATTATTAATGTGACATGAATTCGAAAGTTTAAAAATTGTATTGTAAGAATAAGATTTACAGATTTCATTAAAAATGTTATAAATAGATTAGTTTTTGAAAGAATTGACAAATATTTTTTGTAAAATCTTGACCTGAAAGCATGTAATGGCATTTTCAATAATTAGAATACTGTATATATATATCAGTTATATTATTTCAATATGTCAAGGGTAGACGTATCTTTAATTTAAAGTATA
>BMAO01008224.1:0-61837 GCA_019973975.1 Trichonephila clavata
TTAGAAGAGGTTTGTCTTTATAAATGTTTTACATTGTGTGTTAATGAGAACTGTAGCTTTTCAATTCGTTCTGATCGCTATTTCCATAGCGGAAAGAAACTGAATGACATCGTAAAGTGTGCTGTCAGTTACTGACAATTCAACAGTTTTTGATTCTGATGTATGAATGTAACCCGTTTTTCATTCAAATGTCAAGTTTCCTTACTACTTCCATATATTTTACTTCTTTAAAAAGAATATTTGTCACAAAAGCTCTTCTTTTAGAAATTCGACAAAGAGAGCAGTCTTTTGAGAACATATTGCTATTTTTTTCCATTTAAAAGCATTAATGGTTTATAAATATGCAGCTAAAAGAAACAGCTAAAGTAAATTTTATAAAAATAACAACAAAACGTGTGACGCGTTGAGAATGATTTACTTCAAAGTAGTTTTTGAGTTTATAAAATAAACCCCGTTCTCTGAAACTCTTTATTTTCAAAGTTGTGTTAAAACAAAGCTATTTTTCTTTTAAAATGAAAGATTTTGTTTGATTTTTAATTGATGGTGACTAAATTAATAGTAAAATAACATAGAATTAAACTATTAAAATATTATTCTATCAATTTTTTAAGTGTATTTCAGATTTCCCAGCTATTCTAATAAAAAGTTTTGTTAAAAGTTTTTGATGATCTCAAAAATAAACTTAAGAGAAATAGACGATTATTGTCTTTTCTTTTATGAAGAACGATTCTACCTACCTGAAGTTTCGCGAATTTGAATATTAATCATTATAAATCTTCTTCAGCTGTCATCCCTAATTTATTTTAAAGAGGAATTTTCTAAATATTATTAAATATAATAACAATAAAAGTTTTACAAGTAGTACAATATTTTGACGATCTATCACATTTTGGATGAAACATCGCTATTAGTTGCAATTTAAATCATCAATCCGGATATTAATCCTCAGATTAAAAAGCAAGTAGGCAATCTTTTTGTCAGTTTATGTTGTTTCGTTTTTAAAATCTTTCTTAGAAATAGATAATTTCGGATTTTTATGGGGTTTTTTTCAAGTAGATTTCTTGAAAAAATAAATATCAAAGTTCAATGTACTTCATTTTTGAAGATCAGTCACAGTTGATTGATTTGTTAATTTGAATTAACATAACTCCTCAGCTAACGAAAACTGTTGGCCGTATACTTTTGATTTATGGTTATATAAGAGGGAGGGGGGGGGGACTTTACTGTTCTTTTTGATATGTAACATCTTTCCTCTCAATTGCTAGAGATTTGTGGGAGTGATTTCGTGAAAAGGGACGGAAATGCGTAACAGGAAGTTGGGGAAGCGAGCGCTATTTAATTTGACCCATCAGCGCGCTTGGTGGTGTTTCTTCCCAACCCTCCCATTGAAGTTCTGTATTTTTCTGCTACATTCCCCCGGAGGGGTCTAGGTGTTGGGATCTTTGTTTTTGTTTTGTTTTCTCACATTGAGATCAAAGAAGCGCAGCTGGTGTTGCGATCTATCTCAAACAGAACAACTCACATATTGTGACTCCTGAAATGGATATTACTTATCCTCAAACAAGTGGATTGGGTATTGTTATTCAAGATATTGGGGACATATGTGCGGCAGAATGCTTATTAGAAAATGGACAAACAGTGATTTCGGTGGTCGTATACATTTCTCCGAATCAAACGGTTCAAAAAAATTAAAGATTTCCAGCATTTTTTACTTATACCATATACCGAAGGTGGTTTTGCTCTTTAAAAATAAAAAACAAATTAAAACTCGCTTTCCATAATTTTGAGTGGTGATTTTAAAGTTAACTTCAGTTTGCTAGAAGCTGAGCCCCTCATAGCTTTTTTGAATGATGAACTCAAGCTCGAAATGAACACAAATCGAAATGTTTCGACAACTAAAAGTGGTACTGTTATTGACGCTATTTTTCAACGGTTTTTAAATACTTTGAAATCGCAAGTATATGTGACATATTGTAGTTATCATAAGTTATCAATACCGCTCTTTCCCAAATTGAACAAGAATAATTACTTTTGATAAAAAAAAATTGCATTACTCCTTGTGTTAATTTAATAAAATTTTCGTTAAAGATATAATTATTCCATAGAGAATTATTTCCAATCATACTCGATTAATTTTTTTTAGGATTTAAGTTGCTATTGCGTATTTACTACGATAACATGTCAGATGTTACACATCATATGCGACTACTGTAAGGCTCGTTTTTTTTTTTTTTTTGTTGATATTTTTAACAGCCTTTTATAAGCTTCACTTGTATGTAATGGAATCTTTGAAATCAATTTTTACCCACTGTAGGAATATATATGATAAACTTAATTTGCATATTACGTTTCCTTCCTTAGGAGAAAATTGGTAATTTTTGCTGGCCCATAAGAACACCTAAAAGGACTGTTAGTAAAAGGTCGCGTATAGATCCGTCACAAAGTATTGCAAATTACAGGTATTAAATATGAATAAAAATTTCAGTTTCTTAATGACAGGGATGAGCTTTAAATTCTTGTGGGTATACAAACATTTTAGAGAACATGGTTTCATTTGGCATACACATTTATACGTTTCTTTTTGATTTTTTTATTGTGACTCGTGGAACCTCAGGATTCCGTGGGACACAGTTCGAAGACCACTGAGATAAACAATAAAAAAATGTGCCTTTTTGAAATACTTTGGGTAAAAAAAATGACCGCTTAAAGGGTTCCTTGAATGTCAAACATTTGACGATAAATTACTTCTAAGTAGCACTTTTTAAGACTATTTTCAAGAATCTCGATAGATAATTATTTTTTAATTTTAAAGATGCAAAACAATTGGAAAAATTATCATTAAAATATAAACTACTAACCCGGCACTTCACGCGCAGGTTATCTCCTACCTAAGGGTGTTTACTTTTTTTTTTACCGTAAAATTTGCATATAAAGGTGAAAAAGGAAGAAAAGTAGGAAACACACAATATGTTTATTACACTTTTCACACGTTTAGTTTTTCTGTTACTTTTATTAGGGCATCCAGTACATAGTTAATACACTCCTTTAGTCTTCGTCGCGAGTGAGTGTGATGTTTTCATTGGATCTTAATTTTTAAAAAAAATTTCGTTGAAGCATTGCTTGCTGGTTTTTACATTCTTTACATTCTTCTGTAAATCGAAATCCAAAACACTTCAGAAAATAGCGTCTAGTTCGATGTTTAGTAGAGGGTTTCTGACTACTTAACAAAATAATTTGCGCATTTATTGTCGCAACGTTCAATAACACAAAAGTATTGTCATAGGTTAACGATTACATTTTCTAGCTATTGAATGTGATATAGTCACTTTTTATCAAGAATGATAATTACTCCTTCAGTTAAATTATCTGGATATTTTTCAGCAGAGGAATCATACTTGCTATTATGCTCTTCATCATTCAATTCTTCCTCATCATCTACGCAAAGAGACTTTCTTCTTCCGAAAACACTATTGTACTATATATATTAAATTACTTAAATATCACATTTCTTCGTAACAACTACAATAATGAAGTTGATTAAGAAAGATTTTAAAGCGTGCACATGCATTTAGAACTGTAACGGTGATTCACGAGAGGGTATGACATACCCAAAGAGGCGGTATCCAAAAATATACATTTAAAATTCGCCTACAAGCTAAGGCCCCTCAAAGGATATGACCTTAAAGTCAGCTTACACGGGAAACTATTCGTTTTCCAAAAAAGGTTTAGATGGAGTCTTGGAAAAAGTTAGGCGGTGGGTATGACATACCCTGCGCGAGAAGTGCCGGATTAAAGTAGCTGCAGAAAATGCATTAGATTTTCTTCTTTTTCTTAGATATTTGAATTTCTCTATCCAGAAATACACATAAAAGAATTATATTTTCATAGTTCTATCTTTTTAAAACAAATATACTTAATTTATATATACTAATAAATCTTTGTAACTGTATTTTTATAAACATTCCATATATGAAAAATTAACTATTTCTTAGTTATCACTACGAATATCAACAGAAAAGGTACAATATCACATCATAGAAAAAAGTTTCAGCCTATTCTCTATCAACTCTCTCACCTTTTCCTACGACCTTTTTTTTCTTTTTGTTTTCAGTAGTGATATCAATTTATGCTTTCTCACTGAAGCAGAAAGAAGTACATACTTAATCTACAGTGACAGGGTAAGTAAATCTACATTTATAGTAGATGAACTGTTGATCTGATGTAAAATGAACGCCCCGGGATATTTTTTTCGCTTCAGAAATCCGAATCACAAACGAGAACAGCCCATAATATTAATTCTTAAAGAAAAAAAAATCGAGTCTCTTCTCGTAGACACAGACATTTTTACGAAAACTCGCCGAGATATTCATCATGACAGTAACTTTTTCGTTCTATCTGATGGTAATGTCACAGATTTCTACATTTTTTTTTATTTTTGTTTACTTTAGAATTTCAAGTTAACAGAAACAATGCATGAAATGGATTCGATTATTTTCGAAAGCAGTTCAAAACAATTATTATGTTAAGCCTGTTTTTCTGGTATCCTTATGGTTGGAGCAGTAAACAGATATTTTCATAATTACGATACATTTTAAAGAAAACACACATTTCAGAGAACTAAATTGCATTCACTTAGCCTACATCGAATGTTTTTAACTATGAGAAACGAAACCATTTAATCGCAGAAATTCGATAGTTTCCTCAAGGATCTACCAAATGTTATTTGAGTACAAAAACCATGAGTACTCGGTGACGTCTTAAGAATTTCTGAGATCTTGGGCCCCTGTGCAAAAGTAGGCCTCACCTGCGATCCTTTTAGGTAGACTTTTTTTGCATACATTGTCGAACACTCTCACAAACCGTAGCCCGTAACAAACAAATGTGCGTCACTCACAAGATCACAAATCGACTGCCTCTTTTCGCCTAAATCATCGGTTCTTAAACTTTCGATCTTCGCGGGTCTCCTTTATGTATCAGTCTGACATCGCGGACCCTGAAGAGTTTGAACGTCCATCCTTCCCTGACTCCGAACACAAAGCTAACGGGGGGGGGGGGGCACAACTAAGGGAATTCATTAAGGAAATTCATTTTAACCCTCAATGTAATTCCACCGAATAGGCAGTTAATTCGAAAATAAAGTCTTCAAAATTACTGCTTAGCTTTTTACTTCCAGCGACGCAGCGGCATGGATGGTAGAGTACCTGTTTACCACGCGGTCGGCCTCGCTTCGAGAACAGAAGAATTTTACATAAAAAAACCTACAAAATGCAATTAACTTCATTTCTAATCTATTATCACGTATTTCTATAAATTAATATGGTCTTGCATAGAGAAATAGAATAGAATAAAATCACACTTTATGGCATAATAAAAACAAAATTGATACTCCTCACATAGCATTAATTTTTTTAAAAATCGCGCGAGCGAATGTCAGCGATACTCAATTTGAGGACCTTTTTTAGTGGCCAGGTCATAGCCCATTGCTCTGAGAAATTCATTTATTTATGAAAATGTGGTGGAAAATTCTTTGTTAAAAAATAAAGTATATCAATTTTGCTTTTTGCTGCCGATGTCGTAAGGGGGCGAATTGATATTTTTTTCCTTCTGATTAGTGATTACAGACAACAGTGGGTTAGCGACTATTTTATAAGTGGAACTTATTTTTAACTATCTTGAAGCGGAGAATTTTCAAAGAAAATAGATTGTTTCAAGACGATTGGGAAGTTGACCATTTTGTAGTGAAAAACAAGCCTGGTTCAGTAATTGTTTGATTTGTCACGAAATGTATTTAAAAAATAGCAACAACAACAACAATAAAAAAGGAATCGTTCAATGACACTGTTCCTCGAAGATCACTTTCAAGAGATGATAAATAGGCTTTCTTGGCCAATCTTTACAACGGCAAAAAAGTGTTTTGTCAGTGGTAATCTCACAACGATAACAAAGACACCCTATGAAATTTGTTATTTCAATGGTAATCATATGAAACCGTTTACTGATGCAAAAATTGTGAAAGAGCGATTCTTAAATGCTTCCAATTTAGAAAAATTCGGTGACCAAAATAAAAAAATATAAAAAAATAATTAATAAAAGCGAAATAGTAGTTTTAATATTTTGATCAATTTCTAGTTTCTACATTTTAAATTTTCTATGTTATCTTGGTCTTAAGCATTTCTCTCTCCCACTCCCCTCCATTAATCCTCATGCTGCGCCCCGTATGAAAGAGCTAACATATGTATGCGGCCCGGCAAAAAAAAAAAAGGTTGAGTACCCCTGCTCTAGATGAAAACACATTGAAGAAAGATAAAGCTATTTCACCTTAAAAAAATTCATTCAAAGGTCATCCTTGACACCTACGCAATTTCACAACCCCTGATCTGTATTTATGTAATGGAGCAGAAAGAAATGAAACGTTTCTTATGGAAAATCGATAGCAAAAATTTCACACCACCTTTCTCTATTTGTATAATATTCTAATTGGGAATGCACCTAAGATTAAATAAAAATGCTTGAGTAAATAATGGATATAAACTGAATTAATTACAGCGTTCTCATTTCTAATTCTGAACGTATAACATGCTACCGAATATAATGGATTTAAATACCATGAGAAAGATTTCTCACCAAATACTTCCGCATAGCTTCACAGTTCTTTCACCACAGAGATCCATCATATTCAATTGTCAAAAGGAAAAATGAAGCTCAAACAAGAGCTCTTTTATATCTTGATGGAAATATTTGTATTTAATTTTTAGTATTGATGTAAAAGCATGAAAATCATCTTAATTTTTTAAAATCGCATGTTACTCATTGTTTTAAAAAAATTTATCGAATCGTATTTTTATAAACAATTTCCACGCAATTACATATTTGTGATTTACTCATAGTGATTAACGAAAAAGATAATTTTTTATTTGAAAAATGTTTTTAGGAATCTAAAACTTCTTTTTTGAAATGACTTTTTGCTGGAAAATAATTTAATTTTTTTACTTAACATATTATAAACTCATACTATAATATTTTTTTAAAAAAAAGTTGCAATATTTCACTTGGTTTTATTCTGAGTTAATTTGTTTTTAATATTCTTTTATTACAAATAAATACTGACAACTGGTCACGAACTAATGATCGGCCTAATTTTTGAAAAGTTGTGCTTTCGAAACGTGGTAAGACCCTCTGCGTATAAGGGTTGATGCAGGCCAAATACGTTGAGGCTGAAAATTCCCACGTTGGCGTGTTGTGAAAGTTAAAAGAGTGGAATGCCAACTCAGGAGTAATCCTTGTCGCTTCGCCGTGATTCAAAGTTTTGAGGTCTGCATGAAATACAACATGTATAAACAACTAATATAACCCAGGATAAGAAAATCAATAAATTTTTATTATATTCAAATATCCCGATATATAATCTTGGTTTTAATAATATTACGTAAATATAGGTCGATATTTTTACCTTAAATTCTTTCAGAGGGAGTACAATTGCTCCGTGACAGACATTAATAAAATGGAAAAACGATTTTAAGTCGAGTAAATTTTAAATAAATATATGATTTTTTTGAAAAAAAAAAATCGAAACTATATGTTATTTTCTGTTTAACATATCTACCATATCAAATGCTTTGAACACATGTATCATAACTATTTTTAAATGCCTAAAGTGGAACACTTTTATTATATTATCTAAATAAATTTTTTCTATTTTGTTTCAAAATACCTGGCAACACAAGTTAGAATACAACATTGTATATGTCCAAGAAAACTAACAGTGGTAAGTGAACTGAAAACTTTAGTAAAAGTATCAGGTTTATAATTTTTTTAAAAAGAATATAATAGAATAAAAATATTATATTATCAGTAAAATTTATGCAGAAATATTTTTCGGTTTAAAAAATTGATATTTATATTCGGGTTTTTTTTTTCAAAAAATATTTTCAAACAATATATTCTACTGAAAAAGAAAAACAAAAAGCTGTAAATAAAAAAATTTGACCCATTTTTAAAGAAGTTAGTTTTTTTCTCTAACGAATTTTAAAACAAAGAAAATCGCTATTTACATGAGGTGGTTTTTTATAAAATTATTTTTAAATAATTGACAATCTTAAAAGAAATAGCCTAACACATTTTTGAACAGAATATTGAAGAACTTAATGAGTTCTACAATATCGAATAAAATTGCTCAATTAAACTAAGTTAACCTTTAATTTTTTTTTGTATTATTAACAATTCATGAATTATTAAAAACAATTTCGGATTCCCAATTATATTGTTTGAAATGTAAAATGCTTTTAAATAAACAGCTAAAACAGAAACAATAACGAAAAATAATTGTTAGATCATCAATTTATTTGGGTAAACAAACAGTAGTTCTATACTTTACTCTATAAACAATACACTTTGATAAATGAACTAAAATGTTTGCTATTTTAAAGACCAAATAAAAAAAAAAACTTTTCAAAGAAAATTTTTATTTTTGCTGAAAGTTTTGCTTTACAAAATAATTATTATGTAAACCAGCATATTCATTTTAAAAAATATTACAACCTTCTTTTAAATTTTAGTTTAAAGCTTTTTGGCCTACTTTCGCAAAATATAAATTTTTCTGTACACTTTCTTTAAAGACGGCTTTAGTTTTTGACACACTTTTATATGCCTTAAGGCACAAGTTATGAAAAAAAAAAAATCAGAATTAAAAATTGCGTGGTTTTACTTTAGAAAACTTTAAATACATTCTTCAAACATTATTTGAATAAGTAATTACTTCCTTAAAATATGCCTCTGAGGTGTTCGAGATTAAAAATAATTCAATAAATATATTTGCAGTAATTTTATTTTGTCCGAAAGGATAAATGATGAATTATTAAGCAAAGAGCCACCAATCCAAACTTATTTGAAATAATATTTATACGTAACAAAATTAAAAACAAATTATCAAATAAAAGATTTTTTTTTCTCCTTTTGTCGTTGAGTCATAATGCATCTCTTCATCAAACTGACGTGTAATGGGTAACAGTGAAACAACTTGTATTTTATCTTTATATCCTTATAAGTCGGTCAGCGGAAAAGATTTATTCGGTATGAATGTAAATCTATGGGTATTTAAATGAATTTTTTGAGTTGGAAAGGGGTAAAATGTGTTTACCATTTTTGGTACTTACGTATTATCGCAAACTAATTGGACATTATATGAAACGAAGCACATATTGTGAATTCAACGCATACGTCACATGCGAAATCGAGGTCGCCAACTTGGTGAGTTATCTTGAAAATTGGCGATTGTTGTGATAATACGTAAGTACCTCGTTTTTCTCTTTTAAGCGTTATACATAGAATAAATTTCTTTAAGTAACAAAACTGATAGTACAAGAACAAAAAAAAAATTTTAAATATGTATTCAATTTTAATTTCTACATGGCTACTGTTCTAAGTATAATGAAATTTTTTTAATAACTTCTCACCAAAAGAAATGTTAAACATTACATTGTTTGGAAAACCATTTTGATTGATGTTTTTCTTTCCTAATTTTTACAATTACGATTGCATTTTTTAAAAATCAAATAAGAACCAAGTGCAATTCATCCATATCAAATCATTCACCATAGAAAAAAGTCAATAACATTTGAAGGTCAAATGTAAACACTTATTAGATGCTGTTTATACATTTTATAATGGATTTCATAAAATTTGGTTGTTTGCACTTAGTGAATAGATAGATGTTAGCATAAAAAGTAATTCACTTTATTTTTTTTATCCTTATCATTAGTTCGTTTTTATTCAAGTTATTGTCTTACGTAATAATACTTATTAGCTGTCAAAGAATTATTATTTCGGTTACCAATAAATTGTATTCAACCAAATGCCTGCTTTCACCAGTAATGAACTTAATTTTTAAAATATATATGGCAACAGCGGAAAATTTCTCCTATTATTCGTTTTAGATTAAAGTAAAACTCATACAAAAAGCTAAGTAGTTTTTTTTAAAATCAATTTATGAAAAATTGTAGTTACTTAATCAAGAAATAATTAAAATAGAATAAAATAATTAAGAATTTTGTGACAGTTGTGAGGCTGCCATCTTTGTTTGGCATTCGGCCTGGCATATTTATGGGGCAAAAGATTTTTTCACTTAAAAATTTTATGTATGAAACTGCAGACTTTTGGCGAAGATTATACTCCGAGGTCACCAAAAAGTAACCTTAGAACAGAAAGAAATCTTTTTTGTTTATAAAATTGTTCTTTGAAAATTTCACGTATAACTTTTTATAAAAGCATGCAAATTGCTTTAGTTTTGAAGGAAAGATTTGGGCTTGTTAAATAAAATGCAGAATTTTCAAGAAAATTGCAAACTGATAGTTTATTTCAGAACAAAAGCTCTAAAAAATAAAATAAAAAAGGGGTATGCGAAAGTTTGAAATGTCAAACTTCAGTATAATTCTAACTTTAAATAATATTTTATTCTCTGATTACTTTCTTTGGGTTCAAAATAAATTCGATGGTTGAAACTGGGAAGAGTATTTGATCGATGCGTTTAAAATAGCAAAGTATTTCATCCATAAATCCTTTTTAAGTATATATGTCAAGGTTCTTATACCAGTCATTTTGAATTCTTAAATGTGATAATAATAATCCTATGGAATTTTTCAACTTTCTTTCTTAAATCTAGATGACTTACTTATTCAATAAAACGGGTATCCGAAAGGGCAAATATTTATGGAAATTTCTGTATAGCTGCGTTTTCCTTCTGTTTTATATTTTCAAATATTTTAAAATAATTTTCCAGAATCTTAAAATTTATAAATAAATCATTGAAACAAATATAAAAGAATTTTCAGAAATCGGTGGAAAAAATATGGATTGATATAACTATTATGAACATAGCTTCGTACAGTGTGTATGACTATTTATTTTTTAAATTATTGATATCTAAACCTTAGCATTAAGCTTTCAATTGTATTCAAAAACATTTTTATAGTCCTTACCTCTTGATTTAAAAAGAACAGGAATTGAATTTTAGAAACGGAATTTTTTTTATCTTTTATACCCCTAAAATTCTTCACCTTGGGAGGCGATTTCCGCAAAACCCGTCCGTAGCGGATTTCTAGTCAACAAAAGAAACATGCTTGGCGAATTTCAAGCCTGTAGGTCTAACTTCAAAAATTGGAATTTTTTCTATAGCACTTCTCCCATCCTCAAAGTTTGATTTCCACAAAACCCGTTCATAATAGCCAGTCTGATAATAGTCGCCAATCGGGTAATGTGGTTTTTTGACGCTGATTGCTGTGTCGTTTGGCCTGGGTTCGAATCCCGGAGAAGACATGGATGTTTGTAAATGTCTAGAGCCTTCGCGCGGTATGAGGGTTCTCTATATCACTGTTGAACCGCACTTTCTCTTGTGAGGTAGGTGGAAGGGGTAGAGAAAAGGGAAGCCCGGGTGTTCTTCCGCAAAATTGGGATGGAACCCAGCCAAATCGCACAGTCAACAGTGTGGTGCTCAAAAGCTACAGATAACGACAAGCTTGCATCTAGCCCTATGCCGCGATGAATTTCGTAGGCTTCAATCTGACTACGCCAGACAGGTGGCATTAGCAACTACAAATCTAATAGTTCAAAAACGGTCCTCCCTTCTTGGGAGTTGATTTCCGAACAACCCATTCTTAAATGTAGTCAAATCAAAAGATATCGCCAAATGTAGTAATCTCATCTTACATATGAGCAGGAACAGGTTTCAACTATTGGCTACATGTTACGACATTTAGAGACTTTGTGCGTGTGCACATACCACTCACAAATCCTTCCTAAGCCAATCAGATTGGTGGGGAAAGGATTAAAAATAATAAAATAAAGGGTTTTTTTTTTTTTTTTGGAAAAACATGTTTATGGTTTCATTGAAACAATAGCGAAGAGCTCCCTGGAAAATTTTGGAACGATACGATCAACAGTGTGGATTTACATAAATCCCATACAAACATTCAAATTTTTATGGAAAATAATTTCTGAAACTGAAATATTTTTTCAACAAAATGTTATATTATTAAGATATTTCCCCCTATTTATTGGTACCATCTTCCTTGTACTAATCCAACAAACGACTATTGATATTTTATATAATAATAACGCATTAAATACGATTAGATCCACGCAGCAGTCTAAATGCATATTATTTCAGTTTGCCGAAAGGGTGTATTATTTGAAATATAATGAAACAAACAGAAGGAAAGAAAACATTAAAAACCTATCATAAGCTAATTGCTCCAAATGAGATGAAACGTGAGATTTAATTCTTCAAGTCTAAAACCACAATAATGATTTATAATCAATACCACAACAAAAGGATCATGTAATTAAGAAGCATGATCTGCATTTTAAAAAGTTAAAACCTCCAAAGGGGGTTTCCTCTAACTCAAAAAAAAAAAGGTGACAGTTTCTAAAACCGTCTGACCGTTACTCAGAAGGGATATCCCTCCGAGAAGTAGCTGAACAGGACAACGAGTCTTCCTCGGGGATATGGGCCAGCATCTCGCCAACCACCTGCAAACCGTTCCCCCTTCACTCGGGAAGGGAAAAATCTTCCAACTGCCTGTGATGCTACCTCATCCCCAATGAGCCTGAAGACTTTTCTGAGTGTTACGTCACCCAACCGGTCGACGGCCTAGTCACGTCGAAACAAGGAAGACTCGGTCAAGTTCAAGGGAAAGAAGAAGCGGGCCTCTTACGACAATCAGCCTCAAAACAAGACCAACCTTCACGCGCGCTGCATCTTCGAAATGCTGGATCCAGAATCGTCTTCCTTTAGCTAAGAGTAGGTCGGTCCAACTGTGCTTAGCTGCCGGGATGGTAACACGTGGAAAAACGTCCGTTTGTCTGCCATCGAATACCGCTCATGGACTAGGATGATCTGTGAAGAGCGGGGGATTTGATTTTATTAAGAGATTTAGTTTTGTTTTTCTTCTGTGGTACACATATATATCTTTTTGGTGGGTGGACTACGTCGTAAGATGCCGGATGTTGCCCCCATCTTACCGGCTCTGGTGCCTTTGGCTACTCTGCTTTATGTTTTTGGATCGGAATATTTAGTGCCCATCTCCACTGATAAAGTTGATTCTGAGTATGATTACATAGTTGGTGAGTTGTTTTTATTTTTGTGTGGGGTTATCAGGGATTTGTAGTTACGTTTGCATGATTATTTGAAGATTATAGAATTTTGAGAGTGTAGTGTTACTTAGACATAATGCTCAAATTTTAACAATATTGCGTTAAGTCATCGAAGTAAAGCTGGTATTTTTTTATTTAAATTTTGGAAAGACGTGATACGGTTCTGAGAGAATTTCAGAAAATAAGATTCTATACAACTGAAATTTAAAATTTATACACATATATGATGACACTAAAATACTCCTACTTGCTACAGATATTTTAAAGAAGTTATTTGTGTATATGCATTTTGCTCTCAATTTTTATAAATTCTAAATTAGTAGTTTCAATATCCGATATCTATTTTTATTCCTTCTTCAAGCATTTGTTGTTTTCATAAAATGTCCCACTTAAAACATTCTTACTAAATTTTTTAAATTTTTATTTGATTTTCTTTATGTTTTTTCATTAAATTGTATTGGAAAGTATTTCTTTTAAAAAAAAACTCTGTAAAAGACGTTTATTTTCTTTATGTACATGTATAAGCTGTAATTCAGAAAACTGTGTACTTTTAAGTTACTAAAAAATTAGGGAAAAGTCAAATATATCAACATTCTTTTAAATCTGGATATAAAATTTTTCGATTTGAATCACTGCAAGTAACAATTAATTAATTTATTTTAAATGTATAAAACGTATTTGTAAGAAAATATCTTAAAATTATTTTAAACTTAAATTTAAAAAAAGGAAAATAAACTTTTTTAAAAATTTCTCTCTCTTTTTAAGGATTTAATTTTTGACCAATTACATTGTATTCTACATTCCGATTTTTAGAGTAACAAATTCTATAAAATATTAGTAAATACTGCTTAAGATTGGACAAAAAAGCCCTTCAGGTTTAAAGGATTTTCATTCTTAAAAATGTATTCTAAATTAAATGTATTCTATTAGAACTATCTCAATATGATTATTAAGTAAAAACTCTTTTTAATTCTATTTGTAAGGAAATCATAATCCGTAGCACACCTTCTAGTAAAATATTTATCAATTAAAACTAAAGTGTTATACTTAAACAAAAATTTAGGAATCTAAACATTTAAGGTGATTAAAGGGTTCAATAGAAGGTATTTTAAAAGTTAAAATTACTTTTTTTTGTATTTCTTTAAGACTTTAAACAAGGTTTAACAATTATTGAAGTGGTCAATTAATTTTTTTATTAAATATGTTGTGTGTGTGCTTTGTGTTCATTCATTTCATAAAATGAAAAGATGAATAAAAATTTTTAAAACAATTCTTTCATTTTTAAAATAAATATTTTTAAGAGCATAAAGAAATTTTGGTACTGAGCTTTCAATTACAGTTTATGTTGTTACTTTGATATAATTTTCCTTAATATTTATCAAAATAAGCATAAATATCTTTTAGAAATGTATATTTTAAAAATATGTTTTAAAATTAATTGTTGGTAAATTATTGATAATAAATACAATATAAGAACTTTTACCTGGTAAATTTATTTTTTAAACATAATGCTATCCAGAAATGGTTACTTAAAAATACTTATTCACACAAATATTATTTTTAATAACAATGTATCCCCTCAGAAAAATACAAAAAAAGCCGTTTTTTCTTTTACAAGACATTTTTATGTATCTATTTTTTCTGTTTACTCTTTTCAAATAACACAATAAATAATATAAATGTTTTTGTAAATGATAAATATTATAATTTACGTGTTTGTTTGATGCAAGTTATTAAAACAAATTAAAACGTAATTTTCCCAAGAAAACATTGCTTAACATTACAAAATCACCAATCCATTCTTTTTTTAATTTTCTTTAAAATACGTTAGAAAACCTAGTTCTTCAAAATAAGCGTAGTTAATTGGTTATCATTAGTTATACTAAAACAGAAAAAAACCATTCGTAGTTTTTCTGGTTAAAATGAAATCTTCAGCAAGTTTAAAAAAATGAACCAATACCATCAAAATCAGAAAATTTTATTTCAAAATCTATCCCATAATGAAGTACGTAATGAAATAATGTTTATTTACATTCTTTTAAAGTGAAATACACTTACTAAAGGTTGGAAATTTCAAATAAGAAATCAAATTACATTGTTTGGAATTAATTTCACAGCTCGTATTGGTATGTCAATGACACTAAACAAGGATTTACACTCTGATATCTATCTTAAGATATTTTGTTTACAATTTTTTCTCTTCTTTTTGTCCTCTCGCCTTCACAATAATAAACCCTCTGAACTGTTAATGTGATTTGAATTACGAATTCCATTTTTTTTCTAAATGCGACCTCCGGATATATAATTTACAACTCGGCTATTTCAACATTCAGGTTAGGAGAGAAAGGGGTTAAATTTTTACTAAAACTGAGTGCCCCCTGAGTGGGAAGGTCACACACTAAGTAGGCCATGAAGATGAGCAAAGAAATCCCGCGATGCCATAAGCTTTTGAGAATTCTTCATTTCAAAAAGTCAAAGGTTTCGGATATCACGTTTCGTTGTTGCCAGATTTATTTAATATCTCTGCAATGATGCAGAAATCGTCTGGTGTTATTTTGGGACTAGTCGATGAAATAATACTCAGCTGTGTTATTATGTTACTGCGTTGCTATTATTTTCGAAGCTGTGCGAATACAACAGGAAACGTTATTAAATTTAAAAAGGGATCGTGACCTTTTGGAAATGGTATCAGTTGTACGGCTTTATTTTCACTGAATAAAATCCCGTAAAAAGAAATGGTTCGAAAGGAGATATAATTTATTTAATAAAATAAGAAGTGTATTAATTTCCGCATTTAATGGGGCGTTTTAACATTTTAAAACGGTAAATAAAAGGATTCATAAATAAAGCAAAATATAACGTTCTCTCTTCAAATGTTGAAAATTATTTATCTCACTTTAATTTCGTTTTAATACAAAAAATGTGCCGTTTTTTTATTATGGACAAAATTTGATATGGAATAAAATTTGATATGTATCAAGAATAAAAAATATCAGTTTTTTCTGAAATGTATTTTAAGGTATCCGAATACGGGGAGTACTTTTTTAAAGAATAGCATTCTAAAACGTTATAAAGACTTTTTTAGGAATCAATACCAATAGATACTAAGATTTAACTAACAATATTTTTAAAAAAATTCTAAATTTTACAAAAATCACAATCATAAGTGAAATTTTAGCAATATGTTTAAAAAACTTCAAAGTAATTAGGGGAAAAAGTAATAAACTTATATCAGTAAAAGTATTACTAAAACAAATTAGATGTATTTATCTAAAAAAAATGTACACAAATTTTAATGTTTTATTAAAATTTAATAATTTTAGAGCTGATCGAGTCAGTATTATAAGAAATTATACATTCTTTATGAGACCATTATTTAAATAGCAGGTCATAGTTCAAAAAATATTCATACAATAAGAAATATTTGTGAACATTCTCTGGAAAATTATATAAATATAAGGTTCAAAAAGTTTTATAGAAATACATTTGTAATATTTTGATTCATCAGACTCGCCATGATAGATTTTGAACAATTGAAACGGACACTTCTGGTAGATTAAAGACCCACACTTCCGGTTTTTTAATTTTATAAAATTTGCTGTAACTTGGCCTCTAGATATCGTAGAAATAAAACAAAGTATGCTTTGTAAAGCCAAAAAACAGCTCTTTTCATTAAAATAAAAAACGAAATATATGTTTTGACCAAATTGGATAATTTCAACGTGTTTTGATACGTTAAAGAATTTGTTAAATATCCTTTTAAATTCATAGTTTCGTGGTCATTCAGTAAGTAAATTACTTAAACTAATTTATTGAAATATTAATTGTTGCAATTAAATTTCCTGTTATTCTTAACATACATTGACCAAGAACATTTTGTAAATGAAGTTTACATTTTTGATAGAAAAACTATATATAAGATGTACAAACTTTACAAAAAGCATATAATTAAAAGTTATTTTTGTAAACGAAGCTTTGGAAAAAAAGGAATAAAAAGCGGAAAAAATATTTTAAGTAATGTTTAATCCATTTATTTACTGCGTATTTTTCTTCGGATAATTAAACAGTTGAGACAACAGAATTTTCGACTCAAAAATCCATTATACACAGTGTAACTCGCCTCTCAGAATCAATCAGGAAACTATTGCCAGTTTACGGTGAAATTATAAAGGATAATGTATTAAATTACGTGAATCATAAAAAAAAATTAAGTATACACATTTTAAGAATGCGTTTATAATTCACATGTGACGTCATAAATATATAATAACCTCAGCTGTATTTTCCTACCAATCTGTTAATAAATTCGCGTGACGTAATAATCTCATGATAACTACAATCACGTGTTTCCTACGAATCAGTTGATAAATTCCTGTTGAATCGTAGTCTGATGATACATGCAAGTATGTATTTCCAGGAAATCACAGTTCATATACTTCACTATTGCCAACTTTTGCTTCTTTAGGAAACTTTCTTTTAAAATGTGTTTATTTGTCAACAATAATGACACACGTAGGTAAACAAAATGCACTTGTTTTAAAAATACACGAATAAGAATTTCTTTAATTTTGAGAAACTTTTTGAAGAATCTTAAAATTTGGACATCTTCATCCAACTATCAAATTTGAAATTTTATTTAAATTATTTAAATTTTACAAGTATAGGCCAACAAATGTAAGTCTAGTGTCAGTTTTGAATACAATAGATGACAAGTGATTGTCACGTGTGATCATTATGAATTTATTTAGCTCATTGTTTATACACAGCAAAGAGACTTTATTATTAGTAAAACTCTTATGAACTTATATAACCACTCACACATATTTTTAGAACTTATCAGCTCAATTTTAAAATAAATAAAAGAAACCCCTATTTGACTCAACTTCTGGCAGAAATATTTCTTGACCAAGTATGTAGTCTATTTCCTTTTTTTTTGTTGCCAATTTAGAAACAAGATTATGATGTAAGTGTCACTGCACATCATGAGATAAGTGGTTCCATTAGAAATTATGGGTTGATGATATGGTGCAGTGCATTTCGTTCTTTTTTATGTGTTTTATTTCTGTACGACAGGTCACAGGTACTTATCTAATGTCTTTTTGAAAACCGCTCAATCACACGGTTTCATTATCCGTGATCGTTTTCCTGTGAGACCCTTTTACGAACCCCCTTTTATCAGGACCTTTAGAACAACGAGAAAAAAGTTCCGGTTCACGAAGCGGTGGCTAATGCTTCTTAGACAGAAAAACCTTTTACGAACGAGATGGACCTTGAAAATATATAAAAATTTACCTTAAAATAAAAAGTACAGCATTCGATTACAAGGGGGAAATTGTTAAAATATGGAACGTTTCTTTCTCATCAAAATTAGCTTTTAAAAACTAAAAAGAAAAAGCTTTCAAAAGTAAAGGTTACTAAGTACATAATGTATACACTTTGATTAGACCAGGATTTTCCTTATGTGTCAAGTAGATAATACTTAGATCGAACAAACATTGTTGCGAGGAATTTCACGGTTTGTTGGATTACATTTATTGATAAGAAAATTCTAGAGTTCAAATGGTTCGTAAAAATGATATTTTTACTCTTAATTCTCACTCTAGGTCCGCCATTAATGAAAGTCTAAGCAAACAAACAAATACTTAGGCTTTCTTGCCTAAAACACAGATAATTCTATAGATAAAGAATAAATTCTGAAAAGAAGAATGTTTACATTTATTTCTTTATTATTAATATTTAAATTAATTACTTAATTGGGAGTAATTCAACAAGAGAATTCTTTTATAAGAAAATGGAAACATAGGTTTTTTTACCTTGAATTTAAAACATTGTTTTCGTAAGGCTTTAAAAACTTCTGAACTTTAATTCAGAATTATTTTTAGATAATTCACATAATTTCATATAAATAATTTTTTTTTATAATTATTGGTATTGTTCTCAATTTCTGATTGAAAAATAGCTATTATATGTAAATAGTACATTTCACTAGTAATAAATCGCTTTTGCAAAATCATCATCAGTATAAAAATTCGATATATTCTAAATATGACTTAAAATAAACAAAAAGAAAATCTACATAAATCCATGATCAAAGTAGTGAAATATGGAAAAATCTTAACACGCAAAAATACACTATTTTTCAATGAATACAAATACCCCTAAGCAAAAAAAAAAAAAAAAAGCATATTTATTGCTCTATTTGTTACACGTGCTTTAAATATTCTTCTGTATTATTAAACCATTTTCTTAATATGAAAAATATATGATTCAAAGTAGCCTTAGGTTATTTTTTTGGCGAGACGTTTACTGATTGGTTGAAATATAGAAAAGGGAAAAGAATATTCCCAGACGAAAGTCATTGCCAGTAATCCTCATGAATTTTTTAACCTTCTAAGCTCATCACCTACTTATTCGCACGAAAGTTTATTTCATAAAATGTTTTTTTTTTTACTCACAAAACAATAAAACATTTATCTGTTGTGAGCTGAAATGTTGCCACGCACAATATTCTTTAATTAAAGTCTTATGCTTAACTTATTCTTTGGAAATTTAAGTAAGAATCAACGGTTGTTCATTCAGTTATTCCAGTTATTTAATTGCCTTTGTTTTTTACTTTAAAAATAATGCAAAAATAAATAAAAGTAAATTAATTTTAAATTATTTAACACAAAATGAGACATGTTTACGGAATATTTTGTAAATAAATTTACTAACTGTGAAAGACAAACATAAAAAAAGTTGCAGACGATTTTTTTTTAGTTTTAAAAGCAAACACATTTTAGTAGTTTTAAAATGGCATCTTTTTGCTTATTAATTTTTAACAAACGATAAAATCACGCGCGCGCGACCCAAAATAAAATAAGAATTCGAAGTAGATTGAATGAGGATTTGTATATTCAAATTTGCTAAACGCGAAAGAAAGAATGTTTGAATGTTTTGTCTGAAAACCTGTTTCTGCTTGCTTTATTTTATATAAGGTGAGTAATTCTTAATGCTCATTTATTGTTTTTATTTTAAATCATTTTGCTTTGATTTATATTTATAAAAATTTAAGAAAAAAATTATTCTGTTTTTTTTTTTTATTGCGGAAAGTTGTTTTTGGTTATTTGCTTTATCATTTCGTAACCATTTTTTTCACAATTTTTTTTTCTTTTATTTCGTTTAAGAAATTCTCAGTTCTTACAGTTGAGCTTTCATCTGTGAAGAAAAAACATTTTGAATATTATAACTTTAAATAAACATTATGCTCCCTCACTAGATTTTTAAATAAGCATGAGTCTATTTTAACTAATACTTTTCAGATCTTTTTAATTTCTTACTGTATCGTAGGCAAGGCTCAAAAATGAGTCTGGATAACGATGTCATTTTCAATTTTTATAATTAAAAGAAAGGAGAGATTTTGATATCCTATTCGAAATTATCAAATTATGTATTTATTTATTTTATTTTACTTATTCATTCATTCATTATTTATTTTTTGATAAGCTAAAACTCAATATTGAATAGGAAAGAAATATATATAATTTAGAGTTTGTATCTTAATTAGAATTGCTGTTTCTATCTTATGAAAGTCTTTTTATCTTACGCAAGTATAGTTATTTCTATATTGATAGAAAATTGAATGCTATTTCACACTTACACGGATCAATTGAAATTAATCGCTGATATTACCTCATTTTGCTTACCAAAATAAAATGTAAATTTTTTATTTCCATTTATTATTTCTCAGAAATATTTTTATACTAAAATTGGTACGTTTTTTTTTCTACTAATGATCATACATAAATTTTTATCAAGTTTCTTGACATGTCATTTAGAAATTAATTTCGTATTTATGTTGTGCATGTAACACAAACTGAAAACAAATGCTCTAAAACATTTCATTAAAAGCAAAACATTCATAAAAAATTGAAGCTTGGGTTATAAATAATATTGGGACTTACGTATAATCGCAACAATCGCCAATTCTATTAATAACTCGCCAAGTTGGCAACCCCGATTTCCTATGTGACGTAGGCTCTGAGTTCGCAACCAGGTACTTCGTTTCCTATAATGTCACCAATAGGTTACAATAATAAGCACAAGTACTATAATATTCATTAAAACCAAATTGCGCTCAAAGCGGGAAAACATAAATCCAAAATCCTTAATTTTTGCTTGATCTTCATGAAATTCAATGCAATTAATTTCTGTGATATTGCCGAAAAATATTTCGGTGCTAATTTGATGTCTGACTGCTACGCTCCAAGTTGCTGTTTATGTTCGCTAAGACGGGTGATAACATTACAATATGGTTACCTTGATATTTTTATCGTATGGTAATGTGGTTGCCACACACACACATATGGGGATGGCGTATATTACAGTTAATTTTTATTGCTTTTTTCCAGCAGTAACCCTATTAATTTCAGAAAATTTTAGTTTGGTTTTTTAAAAAAATTAACTCTTTTCATTGCAATTATTCTTCAAGTTCACTACTTCAGTCTTCTGTTGTATTTTGTGCTGTTTTTTGGAGTATGGATATTTCTAATGTCATTGGTGAGTAACAGAATAATTTTTAAAAAGAATATGAAGACTGTGCTCTTTGAGTTATTGCTGGAAACTACGAATTTCCACTTTGTTTTATTTTTAAATAATGCATTTTTAAACGTTCCTTGTTCGACGAAATTTATTTAAGGAACACGCAGTTTTTGGAATATTACAAGATATCAGCAATTATTAATTGATATTCATTATTAATTTCAATATATATTGTGTAATAATTTAATTTATAATACAATATATTATTTAATGCAATTATTATTGTATATAACAATTACTATTATTATATTATTTATTTATAATTATTATTATTATGTTATACTGTATTATTATTTATAATAATTATTATTGTATTATATTATATAAAATTATTATATATTGTATTGTATTTTATAGTTATAGTTATTATATTATATTATATCATTATTATTATATATAACAATGATTATTAAATTATATTACAACTTTATTATTTTGTATTGCATAATATAATTATTATTATATTTAATTTTTTATTATATTGATATTTATTAATGATTGACATTCGTTATTTTCAATCTATTCCAAAATTTTTTATTTGAAGCAAAACAGTTCTTTAAAATTATATATTAGCCTGACAATTTATTACACTTAGGCCGCCATCTTGGATTCCAAATCACTCGATAACAAGCGCTGCTTGCAGCGATTAAGGAATTGCGCCAAACAGCACTTGGCACGTAGAACTCGGATATCAAATTAGTTCCTTGGAATATAAATTTATATAAATTTATGAATATTTTGAATGAATTTATGTAAATTGTATTTGAGTTGTAAAGTTAAAAGAATATCAATATAACTCTTAAACAGATATTTTTATTGTACAATGAAAAATATGTTACATTTGAATATTATGTTTGGAGTGAAATTTGAATAGCCAAGGAGCATTTTGAATAACAAAAATCGTTTTAATACATTGAAGACGGTATGTAGTGAAAAGTGTATATATGTGACACACCGGGATCTCGCATACATTTCTAAATATCAACACTTTTAAGACAGGAGGTGTGAATTCCCGTCTTTTATTTTTCAACTATTGGCGACTTATGACGGAAATTCAAGCCACATTTGCAGAGATGCCAATTATTTTATTAACGACTATATTAACCACTTCTTTTAACACACTTTTGCTTCACAATATAACTATTACTACTCACAATATACTATTTTTAAAAAAATATTTTTGAAAAGTACCGTTTAAAAGTACTTAATATAGTCCATAATAGTTGGAAACTCTGCAAATGGTGTGATTTTCCACTATTCGTCGCCAGCACTTGAAAAATAAAAGACGGGTTCTTACGTCAGGATTTCACATCTTCAAAGTGTTAAGAAAAATGCGTTTATGTCATTTCCCAAAACCGTTGAAAAGTACTAAGTTCCTTGATGTAAAAAAAAAAAAGAAAGAAAAAAGAAAGAAAGAAAAAAACCTTACTAGATAACCCAAAAATATAACTATTTGAAGAGTATTTGTTGTTGGCGAATTAAATTAATAACTGTTTGTAGGGATTCATAAAAATTGCGCTGCGGTATTTTCATAGGAATTGTGCTTAATTTTGAAAATTTTATATTGTTATTTTACGTAGTTATACTTTGAGTTAGGTAGTGGAAAAATCCTAATTCAAAAAAATTAAAAAAGTGCCGGGAATCAAAAAAGGTATTTTGGCTTATAATATTTTATTCAACAAAGTATTCTTCTATTTTTTTTATTTCTGATAATGGGCTGTTTTTGAGCACAGCATCTTTGAAAGAATACGTTCATCTAAATTATATTGTAAATATTTCTCTGAAGGCGGAAGGAAGAACATTTGAATGATCCGGCAAATTCTTATATTTTTCTCTCGTCCTTTTTTTTTTTTTTGGAATCCATACTTTCATATTACGGATAAATTTCTTTTAGATTATATATATATATATATATATATATTGTTTATGTGTACAAAAAGCATTCCATAGGTAAATATTTATTTTTATAAAGTGAATGGAACATTTTCAAATTCTAACAAAATTCAATACAGCATTTTATTAAGCAATCCATTCAATTACTAAATTTTTGGTGTTTATTTCTAGAGTAGAATTTATATTAATATTATTATAAACTTAAAGTAAAATTCAAAGTAATCAACGTAATTTCTTAAGACATAAGTGCCCAAATTCTCAAAGTTACCGAGAAAGAATCTAATAAGATTAACTAATTTCTAAAAGAGCACAAATGGTTTTTAAAGAGAGCGACTTGATTAAGAAGAAGGAAAGGTAAATTAAAAAGAAAGAACAGAAAGAATAATGAGGTAATCATTGAAATAAAATTCTTAATCTGAATGAGTTCTAAATGCATTATATAGATTTCCAAAGTGAAAAATAGAAAACAAAAGTTTTAATTTGGTCGAACAAATTCTGAAAACACTAACCCATATTTTAAAATAAACAAATCTAACTTACAATTTGTTTCTTAAAACAAATTTTTCAACCGTATTTAAGTGAATGTATCCTTGTTAGCAATGAAAGCTGCAAAACTGGTAAACCGTGGAAAGAACAAGTTAACTTAAATTGTTTATGCAAACTGTGTGTGAGGTTATACAGTGCTCTTTTATCGGAAAATTGAAATGATTTAGTGATTTTTATTTTGATTAAATTTATAAGCATTTTCATTACTTTTAATACTATTTTTCACAATATTTTATAAATGGTGTGTGTTTTTTTCAAACAGTTTCACATGGTTGTTTTAAAGTTTTCTTTTTAATTTAAAAAAAAAATGCTCTTTATTATTTTTGCGTGTGTTGAGGTGCAAATTCAGTAGATAAATATTATTAAAGTGAATCGAAAACTATATCTCATTTTAAGAATCTTAGTCTATGAATCATTTTTAACATTAAAAATAAAAATTGTTTCAGAAATTTAAATAGCTTGGAAAAAAAGTTTTTCAGACACAAATCTTAAATTTCGTAACATATGTTATGTAGAATAATAAATTTGGTCACGTATAATATATATTTTTATTTTTCTCTCTTTCCCCCTCCCAAAAGATCGTTAAAGATGAGTTTGTTTTAATCGATTTTAAATAAATTAAAGATTACATGCACACTTATAAAATAAAATTACAATATCAATGATTTTGACCGTATCGATAGATACCAGTTGATTATTAAATATTATAACAAGTAAAGGCCGAAACAGCCCCCCTCCTCCCTGAAAACTTATGCAAAATCTCCAATCTCGTCTTACAATAAATTACCCATCATTTCTGAACTGCTTTAAGCCTTAGATATCTTTTGATGTTTGTAATGGCATCTCACGTCAGTGAAAAGTCTGACGACCTTGTTGGCTTAAGAAAAATTGGAAAATCAAAAGCTTGATCAAGATAAGTTATGGATGCATATTTTATACATATATATATGGTTTAAAGATGTGTTGAGAAAGGGCAATTGCAAAATGTATTATAAAGGATAATAATGCAAGTGGGCGTTGGATGTCATGATTTTATTTCTTTCTCAAACGGAAGCGGTGATCATTTGTTTCAAATTAATGTGGAGCTCATTACTAAATACTTATGTCAGGCTATACCAGGGGTGGGCATTAAGTCGAACGCGATCGACCGGTGGACCGCGAAGACATTTTGGGGTGACCGCTTTCTCTAAGACCTAACAATCATTCCATCATACGAAGGTCTAGCAACACTGTATTTATTCGAATCTAAACCACCATCGATTCTAAGATGCACCCCCAAATTCTCAAGATTTTGTGAAAACTGAAAAATATTCTCAAAAATTGTTTATCGATATCCAATTTTACGAAATTAAAACAAATTTAAAAGGATAACTAATAAGAAGTGAATAATTATATTATTTTATCAGTAGTAAAATTTTTTTAATACATAAATGCTCTTAATACCTCCATCCAACACATATTTTCCCTCTTCAATTCTAAGATTTTCGGTAGCATTTACTTTGGGTAAAAAGTGTGGCTTAGATTTGAGTAAATAAGGTATTTTAAAAAATACGGAGGAAAAAAAATCGAATTATAAGAGAAAATTTCGTTGAATAGAAAATGCACTTCGCTATTTGGAGGCTATTTTACGAAGAAAATAGTAAAATATTCTTGGTTCCAGGAAATAGTTCGCGAAATAAAGAAATTCGAAAAATGGAGATTCGACTGTATTGTATACTTTTTTTTAGTTCACTACACCTACACCACTGAGTGGACCGCAACATCTTGAAAAAATTAGAAGTAGCCCTTACCCCCGAAAAGTCTGCCCACCCCTCTTCTATACTGTTGGCAGCTTTGAGGATAGATCAAAGCATTACTGCAAACGGCTTTGTATGTGTTGGAGAGTTTATCAAAGGTAGACATGAAAATAATGTTGTCTGTATCAAGCACAGTCGTTGAAAGGAAACATGAATTATAAAGAAACCATAGGATATAAGAACCATGGGTCATATTGTCTGGTGGAAGATGACACCATTTGAGTAGTGCATGTCAGTATAACATTAATTACCAGTGCAGTAACAGTTGATTAATGCTAGTTTCAGTCACTTTTTTTTCTGATTTATTTGGGACTTTACAGGTCACTTATAGCAATTTTTAGATTTCCGTATTGTTGAATTAAATCCAATTGCTGCTCTCTCTCAGCACTCTTGGACGACAACACGTAAACAATTTTTTTTCACTTCCGAAATAGATATGCCTTTTTAAGTAGTAAATGAACCAATTGAAGAATTCCCAAGGCTATCTTCGTTACGGTTGGAATTAATAATCGCCAAATACATCAGCCATGACTCGAAAGACGAATTTAAATTTAAATTTAGCAATCCAGACAGTTGAAAACCGTTGAACCTCATCTTCGTGAACGTGTTGTTCATCTGAATCATCTCTTTCTATTATCAAAAACAACTTTATTTATTAAAAAAATTGCATAAATAGAACAATTTCTGATTTTTTTTTATAAAAAAAGAGCTCTTATGAAGTTTTTTTTTGCATTATCACTGTAATAGAGTATATATAACTTAATATATTTTCAGGACCACATATATTAAATAGAATGCATTTAAGCAACTGATTTCGTATCATATTTGAGAACATCCACGTATTTTTGTTGCTCATTATTTTTTTAAGACCTGCTTCTGTAATAATCCGTTAATGCATACGAAATTTTGTACAGTACAATAACTTTAAATAAAATAAATTAAAAAATTGACATATCAAATAAATCTATTCAAATACACGAATAAATTCATTCAATCATTTAATACCCAAAGGACGAAATGTTGAACGGATGGCAGGGTTAGAAAACTTGAAAAATGACTCTTTTTGAAATAATAGCGACGTTTTTAAAACTGAATTTGGGAAAAAACAGATTTAGTTATAACATAGAAATGTATGAAGAAGTAAGAATATGTATGAAAATTTGTTGAATCTTTTATCTACCTCATTATGATTTACTGCAAATTTTTCATGCAATATTTTTCTTTTGAATCACTGTACTGAAAATTAAGGGATATACATAAATAAAATACTAAACTTTGGGAAATTTAATTAGTTAGAGCTAATTAATTAAATTGGCTCTTTAAAGTACAGTCAGTCCCCACAAAGATCTTCAATATTCTCACAATCAGAAACGACCAAATGACTTTTTTAACGTAATTTTATTTCTTAAAAATGCTAAATAATCAGATAGCACTAATATTTCACAGCGAAAATTATTTATTTTTAAAGATTATTAAATTTTTAAAAAATTTATTAACTTTTTTTACACATGAACTTAATTTGATAATAGTCAAAGAAACAGTTTTTTTTTTCATTAATACACAGAAATTCATTACACTCTGTGCATTTTGAGTGAGGTTTCGATTGAATGTTTTTTAAAGTACTGCATCCTGGGGTAAGAAATGCTGTATTTTCTTAACATAAACTACTGCACCTTGTTCTTAGCTAAACCATTCATACACTTCACTATTTCCATCTTTGCTTTTTACAGAAACTATCTATTAAAAAGTACATATTTGTCAACAATACTAACGCATATATTTGAACATCTTTACCAAATTATCAAATTTGAAATTGTATCTAAATTTTACAATTAGAACAACAAATACAAGACTAATTACAGCTTTGAATTCAGTGGAGAACTTGTGATTGAATTTATCATGTGACCATCGTGAACTTAGCCCGATGTCCACTTACCAGAACCAGTATAAATAATCAAGATTGGATTGAGAATACACCAAATTTTTTGAAATACTTTATGATTTACTTAACGATACGCTAACTTGCTAAATTTATAGGTTAACATGGCAGGGGAAATACCAGATAGAAAAAAAAAAGAGAATTATGTATGCCTAAAAATCACATGTACAAGAGATTTTCAAAATTGTAACAATTGTAAATTAAATCTCTTGAATAGGTATTGTTCGTCTGGGAGGGAAGATCTTTTTCGGGTACGAGGTGAAACCTGTATTTTTTAGCTAATATAGTTTCTCAGAAATTTAGAAATAAATTTATATTATAGCCTTACAATCTTTAATAGAATTTTCATTTTGTGAAATAATGTTACATCAAGTGAGTGTAGAATTTTAGAAAGTTTAAATTTTTTTCAAAAATAGGCTTATTAGAAACATATTCTTTGAGACCAAACTGGGTTTTCGACAAAAGTTTTTAAAGTATATAATATCGATTATCAATATTATTCTATTTCTCTTGCTACTTATATATAGGAAGACATCTTTTAATTAGTAGAAGAAAGATTTACAAGACGAATATAGAAATAAATTGTTTCTGGTCATAAAAAAAGTTTTTTTTTTAAATTTAATTTAATCATTTTATTTCTCAATTTAATATTCTTTAATTTTTTTACTTTGATACTCACTCCACTTACATTAAATTAATGCACTACATCTGTATATTTTATCTCAGCTTTTTCATTTCATTATTTCTCTCTGATTTCAGATACTGATCAAGATTTCAATACTTTTTCTTTGGTTAAAATTGTTCTGAAATCAATTTCTTATTTTTTTTTTTATTTTTTAAAATTTTATTCTCGAACAGGCTACTTATAGCATTTTTGTTGTAATACGTTCTCCCCCCCCCCAAATGTGTTTTATTATTGTAAGGTGATCCACATATGATAGCGTAATTTTAATTACTTCTTTGCGATAGCATTATTAATTTACAATTAAATTAATATACATTACTGAATTAAATTTGTTGTACATTACAACTTTATGGAGTGTATCCTGCTCCACCATTGTATCATTTCATTATTTTGTTATAAGGTATAGTTTCAAATTTAACCTCCCACTTCCAAATTACATTAACTGAAATGTTTTGTATATATTTCCTAATTTCAAGATTATCAATGAAGTTGACTTATTAAAAACTGTTAAACTTTTTTCGTATAATTATAGAAATTTAAAACTCCTTATATTAATCAAGCAAATATTAAAAATTCAAACTGATTCGAAATGTCTGTTATTTAGTAATATGATTCCTTATAAATTATCATCAGAAATGGTTAAATAAGATGAACATTTTCAACTAAAATTGAATTACTCGTAGAGAAATCTTATTATTTAATGGTATGAAACAGATCAAAACACGGGGGAAAAGTTAAATCACCAGAAAATAATAATTGTACTAATTATACTGAACTGATGGATGCTTGAATTTTATAATGTTTTGATTATTTAAGACTTCGTATATTTTCTAAAGTTATATAAAAGAATATAAGGTGCTTTTTCATTGGTTATATTCCACATGTTCACAATTTCTATGTAATTATAAGACTTTTGGAGGTTAAGCTTATGAAGATATCCCTGTATTTAAAATTATGAAGTGTTTTATACATCCATATAATTTGTAATTTGTATCTAAATGATATAAACTATATTTTATATATTTATTAAAAATTAAGGATACATGGAATACTTTATATACATAATTTCACTTGAACATAATGAATGAATATCCTTCTTTTGGTAAAAACCAAATGCTGATTACTTTAAATAAATCAGTTTAAGCTAGATTATAGTAGATAAATATTTTTGGCATTATGATAATTGACTTTTTTTTGTCGATTTATTTTTATCATCAATCCATATTTAATCTTATTCGATTTGGGGATTAAAGCACAAAAGATCTGATTTATATTTTAATACTTTCTTAAAACTATATTCTGAATTCCAATTTCTAGCATTTATTTAAATGTAGATTTGTTGTTTTGATATCAAAAGACGCTCTTACAGAGACTGAACAACTTTTTTTAGAATTATTATTCTATCATACTTCACAATTTGGAACGATATTGGTATACCTGACACCGATCTTGTTCCCTTTAACTTCTTAAGTCATGAATCGAAGTAAAGAAATTCAGACTCTCATCCTTAAGAACTCATTCGAAACGAGATCATTGTTCTAATTGAAATTAAATAAGTGTTTACTGAAAATGCATTCGAATTACTTTTGTATTTTTTAATATAAAGATCAATAAAAAAAAGAAACTATCATTCTTTTCGTATCAAAAACCAAAACGAACCGATTACTAATTATTAATACACATATTGCTGTTCTCGTTATTTCTTCGATAGTTGTTTTTCAAAGAAAAAGAAAGTCACTTAACGCGCGGAAAGTTTTTTTAAATCCTGTATATCGTCTGAAAGAATTAAAAAACCGCAGAACTATACATTCGAACATTTACTATTTTATTGCTTTTGAAATGGTTGCTTGCGTTCGATATGAAGCATAAAATAAATAAATGATGCAATGATTTTTTGAATATGAAGGAGTAATTATTCTAATATGTTTGCTCTATTTTTCCAAATCACACGATCTAATTTGTGTTTTAAAATTCTATCGGAAATGTTTTTATTGTGGGAATATATATGTAACACACATACGCGTGTAAAATTTTCTTATAAAAAAACTGATGTTGGATTTGGATTCTGCCAAATCACGTTGGCCACAGTAGTGGAGTAGTCATGCTTCGTAAACTCATGACCACCTTTGTTTCTGTCGAATTCTAGCGCTATTAAAAACCTACAATGTAGATGGACTAATCATTTTAAATCTGTAGATGATCAAAGTCCTGATCATGGCGTGGTGAGGAAGTTTGGTGAGTGCGTTGCCAATTCAGGTTCGCCCTCATTCTCTTGGCCATGGTTCTAAGTTGTGAGGTTCGTCAGTAATACCCCTCGTATTAGATTGTAATGGGACGTTAATAAAGAATCAATGATAGACGAATGACATGCCCTTTTGGAATAAATGTACAAAAAAGATTTAAAAGTTAATTTTTTTTCTTGGATTAGTATTTGAACTTTATAGATTTTCTAGTTTGTTTTTCCTTTAACTTTTCGAAATAATGAAAAATCATTAATAAGAATTAGAATATATCTGACGTTTCATCTAGTTACTTGAAAACAATTTCGAAAACTTTTTGCAACTTCAATCGATACCTTTCGAATATGAAATGAGCTTTTCTGAAATAGCCATTGTAATATACCAAGTTGTACGCATAAACTATATCTTTATAATAATTATACTATCCCTAAAATCTTTAAGAAATAGGATTTTGTGTTTCTAGAATCCTACGGGTAAATATTCGTAAATTCTAGAACTACCCTCTTAAAATTCTGAATGAATTACATATTAATCTATATTGTATCTTTCTCACAAATACAGTTTTATATAACTACATTTTTCCTTTCAGTTTTTATGAAATCATCGAGTTCTTTTATACTTCATAACTTTCAGATATAATTTATCAGTTGTCAATACCATTTTAATCTATATAAATCTTCGATTCTAAACGCTATATTATTCTAAATTAAGTATTCTATGAAAGAGAATATCATTTCCGATATTTTAAGAATTCTTTTGAACAAACTAACAGCTGTATTTTTCAAGCTCAGGTTTCTTCTGAAGATTTCTGACATAATGTCGTTCAGAACATGCATCCAACTCACATTCATTGAATTATATAACTAAAAACACACATCACTGAAGACGAGTACAAAATACGGGACCAAACCCCCCTCCTTACATCCCTCCTGTTAAAGGGTGGGGGAATAATAATAATTATCCTTACACGCTCGCTTTTCTTACCTCTCTCCAGTTGCAGTCAGTGTGAGTGGACTAAGTCAACCTTGACTCTTGTAGCTTCCTCCCCGCCAGGCTTCCGCGTTTAACTTTTTAAAGTGATATCCCGGTCGCACGTAGGCATTGGTGCCGGACTCGTTTTCGAGCAAAGGTGATGTGCTTTCAAACACATTCCACGCTTTGTGGATAAGATGAAACGTTTACCTCGGAGCACAATCACACTCAAAACTGTTTCCGAGATCAGCGGGAATTTTTCAAAAAATTCCCATGTTCTCGGTAATTGAGAAGATCTCTCCTTCCTGTGACTGTGACACAATGTCTGAGTTTAGTTTCCGAGGTAACGGTTTGAGAGGTTGTTGTTGTTGTTTATGGCTGCTTTTTAGGTTGTGCAACGTTTACTGCCAAGAGAGATGACTTTATTGACAGAAAAATGTAATGTTTTTTAAAATAGATCCCAGAACTTTATGGAAAGAAATAAACTGTTTATTACATCATTATAAAGATGGTTAACTTGTGAAATGGTAACTGAAGATAAAATGACTTATAAAAGGGGGTAAACAGTAAACATGAAAAATTCTACATACCATGTTTTGAATACTACACGACTGTCTCCTCAAACATCTTCATCGAATTCATATTGCACAGGTCCCTTTCTGCAAGCTGTGTAATATTTGGGAGGACATGGATGCTGACCACATTCACCACTGCCTAACACTAAAGGGCTCTTACTTTGAGCGATGTTTATTGGCAAGCTAGGGACTTATTAGAGTTCAAAAACTTTTCTCGCCACGTTCTTATTTCCTACTTAGATTGTTTTGTCTGTTTTTGTAGTGGTCTTTAGTAACCCTGGCCATTGGAAATAAAAAAAAAGTTTTTGAATATTCCTTTTTAACATAGTAATAATTATATACTAACTGTTACCCGCCTGCTTCATGGGTATTTCGTAATGCTGTATGCATATATACTATTTTCAAGTTATTGGTAATAGCTTTCGATTTCATTGCAAAATATTTTTATAACATTTGCCTCTTGATTAAAAAAAGGACAAGATATGAATTTTTAAACTTGAAGTACAACTCCCTTAGGAGTCTATTTCCCCACACCCATTCTTCACGAAACTCTACTCAATAAAAGAAACATGTTTGTTAAATTTTAAGTCTGTCGGTTTAATGAATCTGGATATCTCGTGTACGTAAGCGATTGTGTGTGTTGAATCACTTTTCTCCTATATGTATATCTTTCTAAAAAACACAGAGAAAGAGACGGAAAACCGAATCAAAATTAATGAAAAACATTGCTTATTAAAAACTTAGTCAATATTATTGTATCCAGCTTATAAATATTTCTAAGTTGATAAGTATAATTTAAAGTTAATCATAGAAAAAAATATAATTTTTCTATTCCTTTTCTGACAATGAAATAACCATTTTTAGTAGCATAACTTTCTCTGTAATTTTAAACTATTTTTATTAAAGAAATTAAAATATCAGATTTATTTGTAATTAATTTATGTAATTCATATAAAAAAGTTTACATTTATTTTACAAATATCATAAATAAGATACATTTTATTGTTTCTTCTTACGTACATTTAGACTTAGAGACGACAACGAACGTTAAAGTTGTTACAAGCACGAACTTTTTAAATAAGTATAAAACTAAGTCTTTCATTTTAAAAGATGTGTGGTTTTTACTTCATCATCTTCGTTTTTTAATGTAGGAGCGACTAGCAACAGTTTATTGGTGAGCCCTCTCTTGCGAAGACTTTTAATTATCGATTAAAATTGCAGTAAATAATAAAGACTCTCTTAATATTCTATTAAATTTTGTATTTTATATAAATGTCATAGAAAGAAAAAGAAAATTTAAAATAAAAAAAACCCTTTATATTGAAAATTGACACAATTTTATTCTTAACCTAATTATTTACACTTTAATTCATATATTTAACCCTCACCTTTTTTTATTAGTTTTATATCATTTATACGATGGCTCTCCTTTTGGACTAATTGGACTCAGAACCAGTTCGAAGTGGTTTTACTTCTCATACTTGATTGAAAGCTTTAGGTTCCTTTCCATTGCAATTATTTATAGACAGTTGACCTGTATTTAGATAAATACCATTTCCGATCAAAATAGCGGAAATGAGAAAGGTAATATTGCAGGATCTTCCACTCTAACATCTATATCACTCTATAAATATCATCACTCTATATTTATCAGTTTTAAAAGGTTTAAAAATTAGCATTGTTTTATATATGTAAATATAGTTGAAAACGAAATGAATACCTGAAGTATATTTTTGTAGAGTGTATAATTTTCAGAAACTTTTTGTGTGTGTGTTTTTTGTAATATTTTTTTTCGAAGATTTATTTATGCAAACTTTTCCTTACATTTTTGCGTTTAAAAATTGCTACCGTTTGTTATCAATGTATGGAATTAGGAAGCTTTAATTATTAAGCCATTAAAGAAATTAAAACTTGATACAACCGCAATTAATGTATTCATTTTCCTTTGAAGTGTCTCTCCTACAGAGTTTTCGATCAAAAAATTGAACGGAGAGGAAAGAAAGGAATCCGTCTGTTAAGGATAGAAGTGAAAGAAATTTTGAAAAGGTGAATTTTAATGATTTAAACATAGATATCACCAAGAAATATTGACGTCAAGAGGGGAAGGGGAAATTTCCATGAAGAAAAACGTTTTTTATTCGAAAAAGCCCGTGAAATGCCGGCTCACGCGCGCGCGAAGCTCACAAAAAATATAAAGAGTATTCTTATTAGCTACACGCGATACGATAATATGTTCTTGATTTTCTAATACTTTTCTATGTCTGAGCATCCCCACCCTTTTTCCCCTCTAATTTGGGAGTGGTTAAGCACCAAACCCAGAATAGTACCTCATTTCGATTCAAACAAGTACGGGAGAGAGAAGCATTTTATGAACTAAGAATAGCTAATAAGTATTTGAAGAATTTTATGGCCAGGCACACGCAATTTTTGAAGGTAGTTCTTTTTTATACATCTGCATTAAATATCTTGAAATTGTAGTCATACAGGAGAATCGTATGTTGAATTATCAATTTCTTGTAGGACGACGGTAGGTGGCTTGCGAAATATCATGAATTTCATTTTTTGAGAATCTTGAATTAGAAACTCTTGAATTTAACCACTAAATGTTTTCAGAAACAATAACTAATGCATGTTTAATTTAACCCGGTTTGATGTAGTTCTTCAAATGATACTTTATTTGAAAATGTCTCATTTTTCTGTAAATAATTTTACAGGTGTGGAAATTTGTCTTCTCATTCAAACGCATTGGTTTTAAATAAAAAAGTAAAAGTTAAAAAGGAAAGTAGTTAAATTCATTTTGAAAATCAAATAGTATTCATGTTAAATATATTTTAAAATAAATGTAACATCTAATCGAAGTTTTTCTAAAAAATTCCTATAACGTTTTCTTAAAAAAAAAAAAATATATGAAAAATACGCAAGAAATGTAATGTTTATGCTAAAAATTTGCTTATAAACGTAAAAAGGTATATATGGAATGAATTATTTTTCATTCCATCTAAACTCTGAATTCTAAAATCAATCATCATAGTGTTGTTTGACGATATATATAAACTTGAATCAAACAATTATACCTTCTCATTTTATCATAACTGCTATTAGAGTCACTGATTAAGAAGAGAGACCACCAACTTCGTTCGAAATCTGTAGAATCAAGTTTTTTCTGATCCACTTGGATTGGAATGCTATCCTACATAGATTTATCTCATTAGAGGTCACATCTTACGTAATTGCTACTTGCGTTTTTTAAGGTATATGTGAATGCTTTCAAATCTTACAAAATTGTAACTTAAAAACTTTCTTGACCTTTATCGATATGTAACTTATTATATTTGGGGGGAAATATTTATTTTTATTTTTTCAATTGGGTCGTAGAAAGTACACACATGAAAACAATAATAATATTATACAGCGTCTCATGATATTTTATTAGATCTCTGGATCACTTTTATTCTTGCAGAAGACATGACTTTAACAAATAGTGCAACGATAATTTTTTTGAGTTTAAATTTGAAAATCGTAAATGAAAATACGTACAAAACACTAAAAATCTTTTGCACCTGTACGTGTTGTTCGTATCATTAAGTCAAAATAATTTCACTTAATATTTTTTCATTTATTTTAAAGTTAAAAAAACGTTATTTTTAAAAAAAAGTATTTCAAAATATTTAACAATATTAAATTTTTTTAAAAGTATTCATATTTATTTTAAGTATGTTTATTTTACTATGACTTGCATTTGAAGAAAACATCATCACAGAAACAAATCAAAATTGTAAAAGAAATTCACAAGCAGGAAAAAATAATGAAAGTCACGATTTCCATGACTACAGTTACATACAGCCCACTGATTTTAGGGAAGAAGCAATTGGCTCGTTCGTAGCCTCGACATAATCCAATGAGTATAATTTTTTTCACGAATTATAAATTTTGTAATCGCTTAGGTAGTAAAAGTAAATTGATTACAGCTCATAAGATTTTTTAAATCATTAGATTGATTTGTTTCAAATACTTTACTAGGTCAATCATTGGAAAATATGAGTAAAAAAGCTGTAAGAATAATTGATCAATTAAAAAAATATGTAGATTCAGCTTCATTTTAATAAATTGTTTATTATATGAAACATGTATATTATAAGCCAACAGGTGAGCTTTAAATATATATCATGAAAAAATCTTTAATACCTTGTAAAACCAGTTTTGGATATTAAATATAATAAACATATCTATACATTTACATCTTTTTGAATTACCAACTTTTTAAACTATAGATTAAAATTATTTTATGTAATGTAGCATCAGTTTTTGATATAATATGCCAATAAATTTTTATGTAATGTAATATACACTGGTGAGCAAAAATTAAGGACGAGACGTTTTTTTCAATATAACTTTGTACAAAAGCATTCCAAATCAACACATTTAATACCGTAAGATCCCCAATACGTAAGGACATGAGTAATGTAAGCAACACTTACTAAAAGAGAAATCAGAGGGATAAAAAGAAGCTTTATTGAAAAAGTAGCATGGAGCGCAATGCGACTGAAGGCCGAAACATCCCTGTGATGGGTGTCCAGCAAGAAATATCCGGTCTTTAGTAGGGGATATGATCTCCCCTGACTGCTAGGCAGGTTTCACAGCGTCTGCCCATGCTGAGAATGAGGGTGTCAATGAGTTGTTGAGGCATTGCTGCCCATTCGTCTTGCAGTGCCAATCGAAGCTCCGGAATCGTTACTGGTGGTAAGGTACGAGTTGCCAAGCGTCTGCCTAGAAAATCCCATACATGCTCGATGGGATTGAGATCCGGAGATCGTGCCGGCCAATCCATACGTTCAATATCCTCACTCTCTAAGAGCTGTTCGGCAGCTACTGTGCGATGACATGGTGCATTGTCGTCTATGAAAAGGAACTGCGGACCCATAGCGCCTCTAAAAAGACGCACATATGGAAGAAGAATCTCGTTACAATAACGGGTCCCGTTGACTGAACCTGCGTCGAAGATGTGAAGGTCTGTACGACTACCAAGCATGATGCCTCCCCAAACGAGAACACCGCCACCTCCATACCTGTCCCTTTCAATGATGTTCGAGGGATGATTGCGGCTTCCCCGCTCTCTCCAGATGAGTATGCGATGAGAATCGCTACTCAGACTGAATCTGCTCTCATCTGTAAAGAGTACTCGTCCCCATTCATTGTCTCTCCAATTCCGGTGTTCCCGGCACCACAGAGAACGCCTTCTCCGATGGGCAGGCGTTAGAGGTACACACCGTACAGGGCGTCGTGCAAACAGCCCACCACCGTGCAGTCTTCTGGCCACGGTAAAACGCGATATCGGTCGTCCAGTCGCCTGTGTCGTGTGTCTAGCGATTTCTCCCGCTGTCTGCCGCCTGTTTCTTCTGGCCTGTAAGGCAATATACCGGTCATCTGCGGGTGTGGTTCTTCGTGGACGACCACTACTGAACCCCCAGATAGCTGTTCCTGTAGTTTGAAATTGTCTCCAAAGTCGTGAAACGATGCTGTGAGCAATTCCGAACTCTGCAGCCACACTTGTCACACTGCGACCTTCCTCCAACTTCCCAATGATTCGACCTCGGGTAAAAGCATCCAGATGTCGTCTAACAGATTGATTATTCGCCATTTCTCGCTGAGGCAGCAACTCGGTGTGATTTTAACTGCTATACGGTGTGCAATCTCTTTGCCAGAAATACTAATCTTACACCGACAACATGCTTTACTACTCAGACACTCCCCCATTACGTCTACCTGCATATCTGCGCATGTGCTACCGTACATCACCTCACTTAATCTCCTGATTGGTCTTTCTGTCCGCTCTGCCTCTTCGTTCAGCTGATATGCTAATTTTTCGACTTCGTCCTTAATTTTTGCACACCAGTGTAATATAATAAATTTTGACATAAAAAAAATTAAATTCAGTGGTGCAATAGCCCATGGCAGGTCATCTCAGATTTTATAACTTTTGGCGCTGAAGTGCATTAGCCGAACTTCTGGTCAGGTAGCCAGTCTGACGTGGAACTCTCAGTGTTTAGTTCCAAAGCAAGCTTAGTACTCATTTATCGAGGATCACCCCATCGAAAGGATGAAAGGCTGAGTCGACCTTGCCTAACCCGGCCCTATGGCGTGGAAGCGCGATCCGCTACCACATGACCACTGGGCGTCCTCAAATTTTGTTATAATATAATCTATATAAATAAATAAAATTGAAGTGTCTGTTTGTAATTTCAAATTAGCAGCTTTTTACTAAAGGCATTTAAAGGTATATACAGTACTTATATCAAAAAATCAATTTTTAAAATTTTTTGTCTGTCTGTTTGTTCCGGCTAATCTCGGGAACTTCTGGTCCGATTTTAAAAATTCTTTCTACAATGGAAAGCTACATTATCAGCGAGTAACATAAAATATATTTTATCTCAATATTCCTACAGGAACAGGAACTATGCGGGTAAAACGTTGACGTTGCTTACTCCCCGCCAAGTTGGCGCAAAATTATGTATTTGTTAACAATGGGATTTTAATAAAAAATTTCTCACATTTATAACAAATAACTGCAACATAGTGTAATTTAACATCTATACAAAAAGCAATTTTTTAAATGGTTTTTTATTAAACGTCTAACGTTTATTACGTTACGTTTGTTAAATGTCAAACTCAAACTTTGAGAAATATCGCCAAGTTGGCTAAGAAGTTCTCTATTCCGACAATCCCAGATATTTTAATGCAAATTTTCTCCCACTTTTTAAAGAGGGAAACGAAATAAAGTTTTAGCGAATTGCGTGCGCGTGATATTGAAAATTCTATGGTAACATTTAATTGACAGTTTCATAAAAAGTCTTGATTACTTTAGTGTAGTTTTGAAAGTATTTATCGCTTTGAATTTTTTTAACCTAATTATACAATATTCATATTTTGCACAAAATTTTTCACTTATACTGAACCAGATATTTTACATGGAGGTACTACTTTGAAGATATACTATGGAGGCATCCATACAATGTTACTGGCCAAAATAGGGGGAAATTAGGGAGCTTTACGCAATACTTATTTCATCTTCGGTCTTTCTAATCCTCAAACCTTTTGGAATAAGTACGAAGACTACATGGCGGAAGATATTTTGCGATGAAAAACAACCAAATATGCCTTTCAATGAACACATCTACAATGAAACGCAATAAAGGTTTTCAGAATGGTTAGGAAGAAGCTACATGATTTTGGAATGATTAGCCCTAGACGTGTTGACGGAAATGGCTTCGATAATGAAATTATTTGAGAATTAAAGTACGATTTTATAGTATTGTAACATCAAGTAACAGAATTTATCCTAAATGTACCAGTTATGCAAAATCTCGATGCTCCTCGACTATGTAAAGGAACATAGCCACAAAACTGATGCAGAATATACTTGGCGCCAATATTTGAACATATGTCATGAAAAGGGATAGTGTTATCATACCTCGAATTCCAAGTATCCCCACTGACCGTTTCAAGTCAAACAAGTTCAATTTTCAGTTTTACTGTTGCTATTAACAAAGCTAACATTTCAGGTAGCAGGGGTGCATTTAAAAAAGCAATGTTTTCCCCATGGCCAACAATATGTAGCCTGATCGGTGTATTTAATGCCCAAATCTTCACATATTTGCAACTGACGGAAGAACATGTAATTTGGTATACAGTAGCATCTTAGAATAATATTCTGTTTTGAGTTCTTTTAAAGAGAAATTATATATTAAACGTAGATACTTTCGATTTTTAAAAATATTAATAGTTTAAGTTATTGAATATTTGTTGTTAATTATTATAGTAAATTACGTTTTCAGTTTTTTTAAACTAAGCTCAATTTTAGAATTTTTAAATTTTATTGGTTCCAGTCAAGCAATAAAAAAATTACCATATTATATTATTTACTTTCTAATGATAATGATTACGACTTTGACGGTTATTTAAAGACATCAACGCGAGCGGAGCCGCGGGTAAAAGCTAGTATAATATAATATAATTTTGATATAACGTAATATAAAAACAGATAAATGCATGAAATTAAAAAAAATATTTAGTAAATATTTTTATTTTTAATATACAGCACTTTCTGAAATTATTAACTTAACAGTCATATTTGCAAAATATGAAAAGGACAATTACTTTTAATATAATTCTTACCCACAACCCCAAATAAATTTCTAAAAAAACTCCAAACTTTTCTTTTACTGAAGATGCAAATACTGTTTACCAGAATATTTTTAGTAATTTTATCTCTATCCGCGTTTACACCTTTTTCAGCTTTTGATAATACTTATTCTACTATTATCTTTACTTATGAAATAATTGTCCTCAGGTGATCTCATAGAACTTAATATTACTAATATATCCTTTAAACCAACTTAAGCCTAAAATATACTATCAATTGAATAGTCTTATAGTATTAAATAATTGCTAGTCCAACTGCATTTCTTATTTGACTTCATAATCGTTTGAAAAACGAGGTTCACTGGATGAACTTTATGCGTATAAGTGCAAAGTTACCACGCTTTTGTAGTTGTTGCGCCCTTGATTTGCGCATTCGTAATGATTAAATGAGTTGTGGGCTGTAAGCACAAAGAGCTTTGAAGAACTTGTCCTGAATTTTAATGAGAAAATATAGCTGATTCTTGTTGTAAATATCCTGCTCTAAATTAGATTTGTTTCAATAGTTACTTGAACTTTAAAGATACAAGTGTGTTAAAACAAAGAAAAGTTACACTACAGATTGCTGGTTTTCGTATTAAAATAAAATAATGAATCTATATGTAAATATTTTAAATAAATTAATTACTTTATACTACTTCCTTTTTTGTGTAAATAATTTTGAAAAGTTAACGGCAAAGGAATTTTTTTATTACTTGTTTGGCAAGCACATAATTAAAGTTCTATTGATAAAAACAATGCTTCTATAATTAGGTAAATATTATACCATGAAAAAAACTTTTCGTTGGAAATTTGTGTCTAGTTTTAATTTTTTAAATATACTTTACATCAACTTTAAAAGTACTATCGCAGTATCCAAGTAAAATACCTACTTTTTTGTGGGATATTAAATTAATTTTGATTCGTTTTCGGTAAAAATTTTTATCTCATTTAAAATATAAGTATGAATTCTATGTAAATGTCTTTTTATTTTTTCATTTTAGATTGTTTTAAGATTTGTTGTGTGAAATTTTTAGATCTACATTCTTTTACTTTTGTTTCCTTTTCTTTAAAATTACAGTCGGACGCCAATTTAACAAATTCAGCGGGACCGAACATTTTGTTCTTTAATTCGGGGTTACTCGTTATATCGGGATCCAAATACAATAAAAACTTTTTGCTCTTACCTTTTTGGAAATTCTATAATAAGCAACTACGCAAAAAATATCCATGGTTAGAAACTACACACTTTTTATTCGAGAGCTAAAAATATAGTTTGTGAATTATTGCATACACCAGTTAATTGGAAATTTTAAAATACTGGCTAATAAAGGTGTTTGAAAATCTTTTTGATTTTCGACTCGAAAGAGTTCTTTTTCAACTTTTTGCTGAGCAGGAAGTACTGCATCATTTTTTCGCAGTTTCCAAACAATGTAAAACAGAAAATGTAGCAGTTTTGGTAGGAGTTTCAAAACCAATTTCTGCTTCTGGATTACTATTCATTGGCTCTAAAAAATCAACAGTTTCCTCTCCTTCAGTTGCACAGATAAGCAGTTCGTCATCAAATGTATCAAAATCGCTAAAATCTTAAAATATTCCCAGCGTTGTGAGTTAGGATGAGACAAGAAAAGAGTTTCCTGTCCTTTTCAAGACTCTTACGATAGGTTACACTTATGACTCATCTGCACCAAGTCTAATAATGGTCTTCATTCCTTTCCCGTTGAAATTTTCTGCTCAGAAGAAAACTTAATTGGAAAAAGGATATGTGATTTGGAAACATCCAATTTTTTCTAATGCAAACAAATAAAAAAATTTCCCGATGCCGAAATAATTAATTATTTCGGGGCTTATTATTCATTAAATCGGAAAGGGGGGTAAATCGGGGGTATCTTCATTTTAACTCGACAGAGAGAAAAATTCGTTAAATAGGGGTTCGTTAAATCGGAGTCCAACTGTGTTTTATTTTAAACTAACTTCTTTTACTGTATAAATAAATTCAAGACTAAAAAAAATGTTTAAGCTTTTTTTTTTGTTTCAATGCCTTTTAAATTTTAACGGACTTGTTATTGTAGTAACTCCTTTATCTAGGATAAATCAGCCTTTTAAATTCCGCAGCATTGGACATTTGCTGATGCTTTTTACGAAATGGAACAATTGGTTAAATAAAAAGTTTGTTATGTAAAAGCATTTTTGATAAATTTTCAAATAGCTAATGGAAAAAAAAGAATTTTTATTCCTTGATAAATTAAAACTCTTTTAATTTTTTAGATTATTTCCTTTTGTTTTGATTAGTGTTGCTTGTAGAAACTTACTTTAATATAATAAATTATAGTATTAAAATAATGCATAAAATCACTTGCACCAAATAATCTTTGAGTTCCTTACATATTTTCAAGATTTTTATTTCCATTTCATAAATAGTTTGTTGTAATACTTCTTGTACTCTTTTTTTTTTTAAAGAAAAACAAAACTATTTCGTATTTAAGATTTGTTTTGTTTGATTTTGGATATGTACTTATCCACCAACATCTGATAAAAGTTTATTTGAAATAACGTTAATTCTCAACACTTGCACTTGAAATCATTTGAGAACCCAATGACCGAACCTTATTGTTTCGAAGCCTACTTACGAATATGTCATAGGTACCCTTTACGATCACCTAATTTTTTTGTTTACATCATTGTTCGAATACACACCTTAAAGAACTTTTACCTGACCCCTCACCCCCTTTATCAAATCTCGTGACCTTAATTGTTTCGTGAATTATGGGTTTTTGTGCTAAAACTTCCCAAATTCTTATCTGTTTATGCTTCAAATAGCAACATGTCGAAACTCTTATTCGAAATTCGTTTATTTTGAACAGTGTTCTTAATTGTACATCCGATTTATTTTATATTCTATAAAAGCTTTTTGTTTTTAACCATCGTATTCTATTTCACATGTATATAATCAGTTGGCCGTATATAAACGAGTAGTGTGTTGATGCAGCAGGTATTAATGCCAAGTTTTTAAGTTTAGGAAAGAAGATAAAAAATTTAAAAAGCGAAAAAAACTAGTTTATGATTAATATTTTGTACTTGTAAAAAATATAATTCGTTATACCAAAATATGATTTTTATATAATTTTAAAATTAATTTTTATATACTTGTAATATCGCATCGTAGAATTAGAATTTCCAATGGACTATATTTGTCTTCAGTTAATACTTACATAGCTATTGAAATATTTCAAGGTAAATTTAGTAGCTAAAATTCAGGGCATTGATATAAAGAATAAGTAGTATTTTTCCCAAACCTCTACATTTATATTTATCGCAAGATAATCGACACAGTAATAACGTAATTGGCTGTAATAATCCACAACAGCAGTTATTATACGCTTATTTCAGCTGTATGAAATAAAGATTTTATGATCCTTGATGAATGCCTTATATTTGCTTTAAAAATAATCATTACCATCGCAATATTTTGCCACATAATTAAGCTACATTAATGGCAGCTAAAATTATTTCAACATTAAAACTAACACGATGACATTAAATCAGCCATCCCCCCAAATCAACGGTCCAATTGTTTCTCGTTAATTATCAGACATAAGTCAAAAAATCATGCGAACTTGATCTTGGTAACTTACATCTCCTTCCGAGAATATTTGCCTATAATCAGATATCAGTATGGACTACGTACGCCATACGGGATCTGAGGTAAAAAGCAGAGACCTATTTTTTCAGGGCATTCATTCCACCTTTAGAAATTCCACCAAAACTACGTCCAGTTTAAACCAGACGAAGATGGCATCTTTCTCCTTTCAAAGTACACGTCTTGTTCCAATTAATTAGCAATTTCTTTTTTCCCCTGTCATTTCTAACGGGTTATTCGCTTTCCGTTCAGGTTGTTTTCCCTAGTTTTCGCCTCTAAGGGCTACGATGTAACAACCAGATTTGGAACATTTTTGTCGAGTTCCTATCTCTGGTGCGATCGTTAAAGTATGAAGTTATTATAGTGGAGAGGGTTTTTTTTTACAGGACACCTTTGGAAACTTTAATGAGAATTGAATGTGAAAGAATGCTCTTGATGTAATTTCAACTTAACAGAATGACCAATTTAACTGAAAGATGTTGACTTATACTAGAAAACAGAAGCCAAAATTCAGATTTTCTAGCTGCATTTTAAAAAGATGCGATACTCATTAATCAATAACAATTGATCAATTTTAATTCAGATTCATCTTTTACTTTTAATTCCATCTTCTGGAAAGCATATTCAATGAACTTAAGAAGAGATTGTCGGAAGACAGAGAACCTCGGATACCAGATTTAAACTCTGGTTGGAATTGAGATTACCAGATGTTAAATCTTTTAAGGATAACAGATGTTGAATTTTAGTGTATCTCAAAGTCTTTTTGTAGCATACACTATTTTTTAGAAAAGAACATAAATTTAGATTACATCCATAGTTTAAAAATGGAACATCGATTGCTACTGTCTGACATGTAGTAGTCGTATAACATTAGTTCAGTATATCAAATCTAAATAAGATAGGCATGCTTGTAATACATTTCTCAATGTATTTGAAAAATAATTAACTCTGTGGTAGAAGAAGTGTTTACAAAAAGAAATGGTGTGTTAATCTTATTCAGAGAGAAATGAATAATATATATTCTCTAAACTTATATTAATATTTAAGCTGAAGTCTTAAAAAGGCACTAAGACAGCTCTTTTACTGCATTAAAAACTGTCTTAGAAAATAATGACACGAAATCCGATTTGAGTTTCAATGATTATGCCGGCACGATTGATCTCATGATTTAAAGACCTACAAAAATCCGCTATATAAAACAATCATCAGACCCGTACTGAAACTCTGACTTTGACTAAATCACAGACTGAACAGCTAGCCATCTTTGGCTAAAAGTTCTTAGAAATATATCTTTGATGCTGTGAATGGGAATGGTTTGAGGAGACAACAACAAAATATTGAATTATATAAGCTATTTAAGGAAGTAGATGTCATTAAATTCATCAAGATTGGTCATTTGAAGTTTGCGTGCCATATCTGCCGTATGGACCCCTCATCTTTGAACGTTCAGAATTTTCAATTACAAACCTATTAGAACTAGAGCTAGGGAGCCCAAATTGAGATGGCTGATTGAGTGGAGGACGATTATAAAGTTTTAAGAGTAACTAATTGGAGAACTACCGCTAAGTAGAAATTGGAATGGAAGAAGGTTCTTGAGAAAACCTTGGCCCACACACACATTCAGGGCTGTTGTATCAATAAACAAAGAAGACTGATCTCATGTCTTGAATAGTTAGTGTGGTATACATATAAGGGATTTCTTACCCTTCCGTATCTAGTCCGTATTCTTTAATGTTAAAATTGAACTAAAACAAATAATAAAAAATGCTCTTTTTTGAATAAATTTTGGCAAATAATACATTGATGTTTCATTTTTCTAGATGAATATTTATATTTTAAAAAGAGAGACGGAAAATTATTATAGTGTAGAAATTTGCATAGTACTTATAGCATCTTAAGAAATTTTTTTCCATGTTTCATTGTGTTACGATTTTGATATCTTGAGAAAAATACTTACCTTATTTACTAATATATTATAATTGTAAGGGTTATGGAGGGGTGTGAGTTTTTTTAAAGAAATTACGAGCTTTGAAAAAGCAAATAATGAGCATTCTAACTGCATTCGCAGTGCAGTGCTAAAATTTGAATACAAAATCGTGCGGTTTGAGAATGTTTTGTTATTTTAAAGATAAAATAAATTCTTATATATATATATACTTCAAATTTTAAAAAATATCTGCCAAATTTTTAATTATATTTTGTGATTGCTTCTCGTGGGAATTGAAGCAACATATAGCTGGGGAATTTGACGGATGAATACAGGAAGTTACGAATTACAACTTTTAGACACGCTGAAGTGATACATTACTTCATTCTATTGAAATTTCACACTGAAATCTTCCAGTTACGCTTGAATAGGGCAATGAAACTTAACAAGATAAGCTGCTCACAGCCGAGTGAAATTAAATCCATTTGTGTTGTTGGAGGAAAGAAAAAGCAAAGTGAACTGTTTCCCAAATTCTTACATCCCAGCCGTTTCACTAAACTTAAGGTCATAGTAAACGTTTTTATGTTTCATTTGTGACTTAACTATTTGGATATGCTCTAATGAAAACACTTCCGAATTTTGAAAGCGGGTATTTTTCTCATTCTCCCTTCTCGGCTGATTTTGGAGGTCACTGCCGACGAAGACGCGCCGCCCGCTGCGATTTCGAGGTTGCTTCCTTTGGGATATAAACTTTTTTATGAGCATTTAAATAAAGTACGAAGATTCTTAATATTCAAGGATTGTAAGAAGAATTATGTCTTGTACTTTTCTTTGTCTTTTCATGTGCAAGGAGCTGGAAATTGCACATAATAGAACATTTCAGGAATTAAAACGTAAAACAAATTTTTGAGAATGACTAATGAACGTGATGTGAAAATGAATAAATACCAAACATATTTTTAAAGATAAACTGAAATTAACTGAAGTCTTATGCATACTTTACTTCCGCATTGCATTTTCTTCTTTATGCATTATAGTATATATAAATGTTACAATCAATATTAATCAATTTAAATTTTAAATTGAAATGATACTAATACTTTTTTTTCAATTCTGTATTTTATAAGGGGCTCTACCAAAGAGAAAAGACGAAATTTCTGGTATCTGTGAATAATCAAAGTAATATTTATAGGATTCAATAATTTAAGCTACTTAACTTTTTCTACGTTTATTTATGTTATTTTCTTCACATTAAGTCAATGAATATAATGCATCAATACTCTGAACTTTTACTCGATAGGAGGGACTGAGTGATAACCGTGTGAGTCAAATTCGCGTAAGTCGGAGTATAATTTCGCGTATAAATACATATGAATTATTTTTAGTTGGGGTTGGAGACGAAAGAAAATAATAATTTTAAGAAAATATTATGCAAAAACACACATACAAAATCGCAAAACAAAGTTATTTTGATGTAGAAGGTTTCGTAAAATGTAACAAAAAGTAGTCTGGCGACTCAAAAGATTTTTTCCCCCTGCAAATGTTCCTCGTAGCATGCTCATTTTTTTATTCTTTGTTTTGTAGATAAAATACACTATTCATCGGAGTCTATATTTTCTAAAATTTGTAATCCTTTTACAATTAAACTGATGCCTTTTGTCAAGCTTCCAAACGTCATTCGTTCTACTGATTGAACTGGGTCTATAAAGACTCAGGTTCTTCAATGTCTTGCTCTTGCTCATGTATTTCTGTGAGCTCATCGATTATCTGCTACTGATTGTGGGAATCCAGCATTTCTTGATTATATAATGGTAAATTAAAATAAATTTTTCTGGCTAAGCACCGATTCCACACGATACGTCTGAACATGTACATTAGCCAAACAGGAAGCGGGGAGTAAGTAATCTAGCTGTGTAGAGCTCAAACAAAAGACGAATCGAGGAGATTTGAAAATCGCATAACTTCGAGTTCGTTTAAATCGGAGTAGCGTAAGTCAAGGTTTTACTTTTTTTCAAAATTTTCTCAATTTTCTGTCTAATTTACATCAAATGAAAAACCTGCAAATAGCCCTCAATCTACCGCTTCTATAATCTATCATTCCCACAACTGTACTTATCACGTTACAAAGGCATGGATATCAATTTAAATGGTGTACATTAAATGCATGTATAGTAGCTTGGGAAAATGATTTGTCAAATTACATAAATTTTCTATTGTTTTATACAAATAGACTTGATCAGCTAAAAAGAAACCAATTGCGTTGTTTTCAAAATAATTCTTAGCAAAGGAATCGGAATTCCAGAATAATTAAAATCAAAACCAGAAAAAGAACAAAAGTATGCTAAAAAAAAAGAGACGTCTTGTAAGCAAAAAAATCGACGAGTTTTAAATTAATAAATTGGAGAAAGGGTTCGTATTTTAGAAAATAATAATTTGAAATTTTTAGCAAATTTCCATTAGTAAGAGTGTTTGGGTATTCATTTTAATATTTTCATTTAACATTGTAATTTTTTTCGTCCATAATTGCTAATTTTATTCAGTTTGACAGTAACTATACAGAATTAAAGTCAAGCAATGACTTCATTATAATTCTAATCTCAAGTACTTTTTTTATTTTAAACTAATATTTATTTTTGTTTATAGTGTAATCATTATGAATATATATACGAAGCACCCATAAAATTGAAACATCCCTATTTAGCATTTGTAAAAAATTTATTTACGGCTCAAACTTCATTTTCCGACACTATACTGTTTTTCGCAGAATATTTATATTTTACGCGAGGAAACACTTTTCTAAGCAGCTTTATCGGAACGTACATCTTTGCTTCTACTTGAACATAGATAATACCTCCACGGGATCTATCCTTTATGCTTTCAATTTAAATATCGTATAAAATATAATGGCTTTCACACGGATTTCATTATTTTTTTACTGAATGAAATTGTACATTTTTTGTGAGATTTTTTTTTAAAAGAAGTGTTTGGCTTAAGCGTGGAACATTCATCATTCATCTACTTTATAGATAGTATTCATTTGTCCTATTTCTTATTAACTTTCCCTGTCCTTATTTCATAAGTTTTTTAAGACATCATATGAATATTAATGATGCATAATTTCTAGTAAATTAATATTTAATCACAATGCATTTCAATGTAATTATATTCTATGCACCTGCAAGATAACCATTTATGTTAGTTCTATTTGTTATAAATCAGACTAAAGGAAGCGCTCTGTAGTTATCTTTCTTTTTATTTGCCAATCTGAGGCATCAATTAAGACTGGATTTGCCTTATTACTGATTTTCAGACAATTCAAACCTCGCCGTTTCCTTGTTTGTTTCTATCTGCGGGCGGTCGGCAAATCGTTTAACCTATTTCAGATGCTTAGCTTTGAAAAGAATGATAAACTTCACAAACTAACTTCTCTCACTTAGAAGGTTTTATATAGTAGATTGAAAAATAGCACAAGCCTAGTTTAGCATTTGTCAAATAAAACATGTTTCTCCCCGTGATTTTATACGTGATAAAGATAGTCATGTATTAAACTGAATATTTTAATTAGAAAGTAATTTTTATTAATCATGTGGATTCTGAAAAGAAAATATTGTATAATCAGTATAGAAATCGCGAAAACTCTGCACTCGATAACCCGGCAGTGTGGAGAACTCGGTCACACCCTTGCAGGTGGAAAAAAATATTGCAAAAATTATATCTGCTGTTACAGTTAATGAAAAAATGTCGGAAAATGAAGACCTTAGTGTTGATGACACCGTACAAACTCCTGAAATATCACATAATGAAGGACTAAAGTCTGTCGAAATTACCCTTCAGTATTTTGAACAACAATGTGCATCGGTAATGAACTTACTGTTCGTCGTCGTCGTGATGAAGCAGCAAAACGCTGGGTATGGTACGGTAGACAAGACACTGCGCATATCTATAAAAAAGTAGCCAGGGTTTGTAAAAAGTCGGCTACTTAAGTTACATTATAGACGGCTTTAGGCCTTCATAAAGTATTTTTCTCAGGTGTGTCTGATCAGATAAACTACTGTATACTATGTATTCATTTGTTTTCCTTTTCATGTAGTATACGCTCTTTGCCTTTGTATACGTACTTTTCCTTCGTTTAAGGGTATCCGAGCAGATTATTTTCTGTTGAAAATAAAGCAAATCTCAAGCAAATAAGCAGCTCAATATTTTCTGAAAAAATACTCGTACTGATTCTTTTTTTAATCATATTCTTAATAACCCTGCATTTTCACAAACTCATCCATCCATCGGTCCACATTAGGTGGAGTTTTTGGGTCTCTACTGTACTATGATTGAATGTTGTGCTAAAAAGTTTTTATCACTTTATCTTTCCCTAAAAAGGATTTTAAAAATAATGAACATGACTTTAAAACTTACTTTTAATTACATAAATCATCATTCATTAATAAATTCAGTTTCCTTTTTGATGATCAGAATTAGGGAAAAAAACAATGTTCGGTAATAGTGATCAAAGATTTCACATTTGCTACAAATATGCAAAATTAAATTATGTTTCCTTCTTTTCTTTTTCCATGACTTGAAATATTTTCAATACAATATAAAAAAGAATATTTAAACTTGTTACAAATAACTTTTTTGAATCAAAAAATTTAACAATTAAAACTTTTCAGAGTCTCTTTGAAATTGCATATGTAGTAGCTCACACTCTACTTCGAAACAAAGCAAACTTTTTGCGGTTATATGCAAAATTGTATGTTATTTGCAAAATTGTATGTTATTATGCAGATATTAAAAAACAGTAAGCAGCCCTTTGCTTTTTTCGGGAAAATTTCATTAAAATCTATTTCTTTAACACCTTGCCTGAGAATACTCATGCATCTTGAAAATGTCTATTATAATAATAATGATATAGCGTATAAATGTATTTTAATAAATTATAATATAATATTCATAATAATTACAATTAATAACCATAATAAAATTTAAAATTTAGCGATAAAAAACTTAGAAATTTTAGACAATTTCTTACAAAATAATTACTAATTTATGGGGTTAGTAAGTTACGTATCAATTACTTTGAAAAATAAATAAGTCCTTAACCAATTGATTGCTACCGAAAGATAAGCCTTTTTTACAGCCCGTGCCAAGGAGCTTATAGAAATGTTGAAGTTATTTTCTCAAAGATTTACTCATTATTTTCAAAAAAATGGATCTTTGAAACAACTTGTTTCTGCAGAAAGGCCATAAAAGCGTTTCGCACATTTTCTGCAATTTCGTGGATTATTAGGTGTTTCTTTTCGGAGTTTCTCACGCCATTTTCTTCCCTCTAAGAAGACATTTTTACCTCAGCTTTAGAACCAATAAAGTACACCATTTTACAGAAAAGGGGGGGGGGTGCAGACTTCACAGATAAACACATTACAAGTGAAGCATTTTCTCGGATGAGCTACAGGCTTAACTGAAACTAAATTGTGATCTTTATCAATATAAAATCTTTATGGAAAGATATTGTTACACATTTAAGTGTTAAGTGATCTCATGAAGATCTTATATAGAGATATTAAAGTGTTACCTGAATATGAAAAAAATTGATTTTAAAAAATTCAGAGAGTTTATTTATAAATAAATCTATAAATATATAATCTTCTTTCATGAAAGCATTTCAAACTTGGAATTTAATATTTGGGAAAAGACCTGATAAATTGGTTTGAATCATTGAGTATTACGAATTCCTACTTTACTTTTTAAAAATAAAAACTATTTTAACTCGTCTTAAACGCTGAAATAAAGCTTATAATGATTTATAAATTTCAATATATTGATTAATGTATTACTTAAATTTATATATAAAAACGAAACCAAGCATTTGTGGAAATATCAATCCAATTTGCACAGTAATTATGTCATTTTTTTGTTATTTGAATCATAAAGTATATTTTTAAAAAATTTTTAAAGAAAAATATTTAGCTTTTTTCGTGATATTGCTTGGGGGTAAAAAATTTAGGAAGGTTTTAAATTTGATCTTTAGAATTATTTTGCTGTTTCATAAGTGAAATATATAATTTAAAATGAAATTTGCTAATTGTCTCGCTACATTTAGTTTTAAAAATATATTTATAAAAGATGCATTTATATTCATAAATGTGTGCCAAAAATTTATTTGTTAAATTTTTTCTTCAAAGCTCAAAAATGATTATTCCGTAGTATTTATTTAAATGTTAGTAACGCATGACTAAATCGTGCATTCAAAATGCGTGATCAACCAAATCTGCATTTCCATTAAAAATAGAACACGTCCTTTTCTTAGTTTTTGTGATAAAATGGTTGACAAAGGTGTCAACGCGAGAAGCAAAAAAATTATCTTTTCAAAGAATAAGTACCTCAGAAACGTAAAAACCAAGTATAAAAAAATTCAAAAGTTAAAAAAAAAAGTACTTACGGGTATCGGCTTCCTGGAAGACGCTGACTTCAGATTATACGCACACGATAAATAGAAATTTAAATGTCACTAATGTAAAAGCAACAAAACAGATTGTAAAAGCACATTTAGACTTGGAAAATAACTTATGTTTAGAAATTTTATCAGGATAATATTTAAAAACTATAGAATTTACCAATATTGTATACAAAACATCTTTTGCATAGAACAAAAGTATTTTCTGTACTACTGTGCACAAATTAATTAAAAAAGGCTTATAGTCACTTAAATACAGTTTGAAGTTAATTTATGCAAGTAAGTTTTATTTACCTGATACTGGTCTAAACAAAATACTAGAATTGATGTTTTAATAGTATTTGATGGATTTTTTAAAGAATTATTCAAATGTTAATAAGCATTTTTGCATGTGATAAAATTTTTTTAAATTATTGAATTTAAGTTTATTCTGCACTGAAACAATTCATTTTTATGTCCAGCAAGTCTGTATAATTATATGTCTTCGTTTTTTTTCTTCTCAAGATGGAAGAGAGCTGTCCTCAAAATCTATCAATCTCATTCTTGATTAAGTATTAAATAAATTTAAATAAAACATAACCATGGCAATATGAAAAACAGAATAAAATAATTTTTTTTTTTTTACCAGCACAAAACTTTTCACACAAATTATTAGTTCAATTTCAATTTTCACAGTACTACGACTTAATTTTAATATTCTTGAAAATTAGAATAAATTTTAGAAAAATCAGTCGAAAAAGAGTAAAATCAGTCAAAAAAACGAAACAAATGAGTTCATTTTTATTAATTATTGTAAGGGAATGTTATTAAAAGTGTAGCTCTCCGAAATACTCTTTTCTTATGCTTGTTTTGAAAAAATAATATTTTAAAGATTTAACATTCAATTGAAACAAGTAAAGATAAAATTAAAGGCTGTGTGTGTGGGGGGGGAATTATGTAAAGAGAGTGAATTTTAAAAGCGTTTTGCCAATTAATTGTGATAATATTTAAAATTAAAGAATATATTTAATCATCAAGTTATTATATAAAAAAACAAAGTTCAAATGTCTCGTTCAGCAATTCGAAAAATACCTATAACACATATTATTTCAGTAAGTCTTTGTTTAAACATTAAATATAGCACAAATATTTCAAATATTGCATTCCGATTGATTCTAAGTTCAAGTTTAAAATAACATATTGATATCTAAAACACAGAGAACTAAAAACATATATTTAACACTTAAAACAAAGACAATCTAAAGAATAAGTTCTAACATTGATTTCTAAACATCACTTTGACATATGTCATAGATAAAATACTTCATCAACTTTTAACGGAACTGACACATTACGTGTCATCACGATTCTGTTATATTTATAAGTTAATGTTTCCTTCATTCAAGTTTCCCGCTGGGAAAAATGAAGGTCATTGTACTTTTAAATCATACCTACCGTTCTTGAATATGTATGTAGCGTATGTAATTGGGTATACGCTGTCTACAAAAAGACATGAACTGCCGTTATGTAATATCTGGAAAAAGAAAATGAGATTGGTAAGACAAACATCTCGTAAAAATGAATTTCCAGGTTTGCACGCTTTTACGTGCTTCGTTTTGTGGTTGCGATTTGAATGTCATTAACTCGCGTGTGTGTACAAAATACTTGTAACCGGTTTATATAAATTTGAAATCTCTCGAAGTTTGTTCTACATTTAGCTTTGTTCTGATTAACTTTTTGCCTTGGTTATACGATGGGGAAGCTTTATTGCTCGGGAGTAGTAATGGATTGAAGGAATGGAAAAGAGATGGTGAGACTTTAAACGTCAGTTACAGAATGATGAAATATATAGAGAGCAGTGATACTCAACCTGCGGTCCACTGGACCTTTTTAAGTGACCCAGTGATGGCCCATTGCTCTGAGAGATTCATTTATTTAAGAACAAAGTATTAAAAATTTGCCGAGAAAATCTTTCAGTCAAGAAATCAAATGTATCAATTTTGCGAATTGTAATTTTTTTCTACTTGTCCAGTAACGGTTAGTGGCAACAGTGGAGTAGCAACCATTTTATGAGCAGAACTCATTTTTAACTATCCATCATGTCTAGCAAGCCAAAAATATTCGAAGAAAATAGGTTGTTTCAAGACGATTGGGAAGTTGACTATTTTGTAGTGGAAAACAAACATAGATCCGTAATTGTTTGAGTGTTTTAGATTCTTGAAATTTAAAATATCGCGCATTTAGTTATGTAAAAAAAAGTTTACTGATGTTTAAATAGAAAAATAGGCTTATTTAATTTTTGAAGTGTGGAACTGTATTTGGTTTTATAAGTCTCAGATGAAGCACCTGAGTTCTGTAGCATACTAGATTCTAATTTTCTTAAGTTTATATCTTTCTTAGTAAAACAATAATTTTTATAGGATCAAAAAATTAGACATAAAAAATGCTTCCGTCATTTCTGAAAAGTGCAATTGTATTTTTTAGAACTAAATTTTATTTGATTTCAAGCATAGAAAATGTAATTGATGCGTTTTGTTATAAAATATTAGTTTTTTGAATTTTTTTACTCTAATTGTATTTTTAATTTATTGATATTCTTTATGTAAGTAGTTGATTATAAACTTCTAAATTTAAATATATGTAGTTCTTATACTTAATTTTTTGTATTTATTTTAAATTACCATAAAATCCGCCATATAATTGCTATATTAACATAAAAAGTAAGATGGAAATTTACGTGTTCACGTTATACGCCGGGTATGAAAATGATAGGATCAAAAATAAGAAAAAAAGATGAGCATAAAAAAAATCAGACTTCTACGTATATAGGAATACTGTTTATTTTTAAGAAGTGACACACCTAATGGATGTTATGCGTTGTAGTTGTCTAATTTTTCGAAATCCTGGAATAATTCCTTAAATAAATGACTTCAAAACATAATAAAATTGCACACGTACCAAGTTTCATTGAAAAAAAGTGGTGCGTGTTATATAGCGAATATACCTAAAAATTAAAAAATGCAATTTGAAAGTATCGCTGTACGTTATACACCAGTGCGCTTGATGTACCGGATTCTACGGTACAAATTTTGTTTCAATATTTATCTTTCTTTATATCGCTGTACCTTCAAGATATCAAATCATATATTGCATTAAATCCAAAAGAACTGAATGACAAATTAATTATTCAAACAATTCCATTATACACCATTGTTGTTGATGCTAGTTAAAACTAAATGAAACGTCTTCCTACATTTTAATATATTTTGACCATCATGTACACAACAATTTAATCAACTGGATAACAATTGCATTATAGCAAATAATGTCCTTATTAACAGCACCGTTCTTCAAATGATCCCTTCTATTATAAAACATTTCAAGAGATTAAAAAAATTAACCGATGATCCGGAAACAACAGAGCTGGCAGAAAAAAAAAGATGTTTACATCTTAATAGTGAGTTACATTCTCTGTTACTGAAACATAACTAATTATGCATTTCGGTGATTAAGAAATATCTCAAATTACTGAGTAGATTTAATGATGTTTATTTAGACTTCATTCATATGTCAGCATTGTTATCTCTCCTGCAATAAAATCTGTTCATTTTCAGATCATTTCTATGAGTGGGAAAATGTGTATGGATCAATTTTGATGGTGATTAGGTCAAGATCTTGTAATGGATCTCGTTAATGTCCTAATTTTGAATTATAGTAGAGATTATTTGAGCGAAAAAAAAGGATGTTAAAAATTACCGTAGCAATTATTCATTCACACAAAAGCACTATTAAGTTTTTACATCGTAAACTATTCTCCAATTAAAATATCGTTATTGTAATTAACGGTAATGCATATACTGTAGAATTTGTTAATAAATTATTTTCAGTCTATTAAAATTATGTCTCAGATGATAATTATTATTTGAAGGAAGTACAAGTTTTGTATTGTGAACATATTAAGCTAATTAGGCTTTATTTTGGAAGGTTTTATAACAGGAGAGCCGTATAATGCTGAGATGATTATTGGAAAGAATTTATGACTTATCTTTTCAATAATTTTATAAATAAATTATCCTGATTGATATGATTAGTGGTTGTACAGAATTTTTCAAGGTATAATTTAGTATTGAACATTTTAGTTCACAAATTTACTTTAAGATGTTTAAAAAATTCTAAAAAATAAATAGTCATCCTCAAAAAAATAAACATGTGGCGTTGACCATTGAAATAAATTTTTAACTTATTCATTTAAAACATAATACAAATGCTCTAATTGCTTAAAGGTATTTATTTAAATGTTTATAATGCAATATTCAAATAAGTTTTTGTTGTATATTTCTAGAGACTCCCAATTTAAAAAAAAACGTAATATAAATTATATTCCATAGCATTTATTTGTTCTTGAAAATACCAAATTTTATCAGGAAAAGCACAATGTAATTTTAAATTTAAATGTAAATTTATTAAATACCGAGAGAGAAAATTTGAATGTTCTGCACTAAAAAAAAAAACTGCTTATTTTGCGTTAACGTGGTCAAATCTATGTTTGGATTCATGATCAATTTAAGAAACTACGTAATGCAATTTTTTTTCTCGTGGCTTTGCTCAGAATTGATTTTATACCTTTAAATTTATTCTCACATTAATGATTATCTTTATTGAAAAGAGTATAAAATGGTTTGCCTTTTTTTAAAGGTAACCTAAAAACTTCTACAAAAGTATAACCATCTATCATATTTCTGAATTTCAAATGAAACGCATTGAAATTTCAGAAAGTCTTAAGCATCTTTAAGAATAAAATAAATAAAAGGGGAATTGAGAATCCTTTAAAATTGCGTCGTAAAACACGTAAATTCTTTGTTAAGTGCTAAATATGATTTTTCATTAAACTAAAAAAAACACTCCTCGCTTTGTTTTAAATCAGTATCGCATTTATTTCTTTATTTTAATCAATATTTGCAACAAATTATAGGCGAATTCAGAAATTATCTTTTCTCTGTTACAAACATTTATTCTAAATAGGTTTTGTAAAATGTCATCGTACCTATCTTTTGAATCTAAAGATTGTAAACTTTTCTTTTAATTATACCTATTTAATAATAAAAAAATAATTATATTTTTTAAATAGAAAACAAGATAATTTTTCCTTCTACAATGAATTATTTTTTCTTTCCAGCAAATTTATTCATTTAGATTTAAAATGAACCTTGAGTCACCAAACCGAAATTTTTTACCCATGTATGTCAGTTAACAAGTTTTATACACGTCTATCCCATTGATCTCCATATTATCTACAATCTACACCTTTAAAAAGAATATGAAGGATATAGAACACTTTTATTTCTTAACATTGAACAATGATTTGAATGGATGCAATTCGCTTGAATCTCTTTTGAATCTCACTTCAGATTTAGTCCATCAGATCACCTTTTCTTTTCAGCCCAACAATGATACTACTGTAGAAAGTTCACGTCGTGATTCCTCTGAAACATTCAATGGCTCAATCACTATTAATATAAGACTTAGAATGGATTTAAGAACAGGGAAAGGAGGAGCACTGAAATATAAGTGGGTTAATATATATTTCATTTTGCCATCCGCGATAAAGGAAACTGCATTGAACTTCCAGCACTGCAGAAACTGGAAGCAGTGATTTGACCAAGTAAAGATCGAGTCGCAATGGCCTAGAGCTTGACCTTGACCTTATAAGAAACATAGTTATCAAGATAATAGAATAAAAGCTTTTAATATTCTTCAGGAAATAAGAAATTTAGGTTATATCTTCTCTTTAGACAACGAGTTTTCGTTTGAAGTGCTTATTAATTTGCTAAGAGTTTATTTTTTGAAAGAAAAAAAAATAAGCAGCTTTTGATTTTATTAATAATTTCATAAGATTTTATTTGAATGTAAACATGTGCTTAATTATATAATCAATATCTTTCAAAAATGGCTCATCAATAAGCATTTAATTAAAAAAGAATACTGAAAGAAATGTTTTGTATTGTGTCGCTGTGTTGTGTCAACGAATAATGCTAAAATAAAAGAAATTCTAAAATATTAGATTAATGAGTTTATTCTAAATAAAATAAAGTTTATAAATCAGCAATTGAAAATTTCTTACAAAATTCCCATGGAATTTTCCTAAATGAAAACTCCAAAGCATTTTAAGAAATACATTATACAAATTCCTCGTTGTGAGCAACGGAAGTCTGCTTCTCATAGAGTGAGGTAATAGAGATCAACCACTATTGTGTTGCTCAAATGTATTATAAACTAATATGTATATTGAGAAGCTGCTAATGTGAAACAATGTTGGGTGGCAAGTTTCAATTTTTAACTCTAAGCCTAACAAATATTGTACCACTTCGGGTGAGTTATTTATTGGATTTTTTTTTAATTTGCACGTTATTTTGAATACCCCATATTGCTTGCTTTTTAAATTACTTTTTTAAATTAAAATTTGTTATTCATAATATGCATTTGAATATCCATCTTTGTGCTTTTTATATATTGCACAATGATGGAGTGCATAAAAACAGATTAGAGTATTCATATAAATATTTGTGTTTCTTGAAAAAATGATTTCAAATTTACCGAGGTATTCCATTGTATTTCAAATATGGAATGGATATTATTGTAATTCGCACACAATGGTTTTCAATTGATAAAATAAACTAATGAAATTTCTTAAAATAAATCATTATATTCTCCATTCGATCAAGTTGAAATAAAAGTTTCTTTAGAACAAATAGCTTCGAGAAGAAATAGAAAAGGTGTAGTTTGAAAACAGATCATAGACTATGTTTTAGGTCAAACGGATCTCTTTGCAAGGTGGCGCAACGATTTACAGTAGAAACCTGCTTTGGGGAAGCGAAAGTATTGTTATGGGAGATTCACAGATATACCTACCACTTCCGAAATTAGATCAAATCCGCAATTGTGGGTAGTTCCCAGCGAATCTGGAACGGAGTCCACTGTTTCTATGTTATTTTTAGGATTTGGTAGTTAAGTTGTGTGATGAAACATCGGAAACTTTTAAAGGAACTTTCTTTTACAGTGTTTCATACATTTTAGTGCAATCTTTTTTTCTTGCACACAAAGAAAGTATACTTCAAAGATTCCTGCTTCTTTTTCGTAACAGGATATGTTTGCTTGTTTCGAGGTGCTGTCGTCCTGACTTCATATTCATGGATGATAATGCCCCATGTCACCGAGCGGTGCTGATTGATAACTTCCTTGAAACGGAAAACATCCAACGCATGTCGTGACCTGCGAACTCCCCTGATTTAAATCCTATCGAGCATGTATGGGATATGCTCGGGAGACAAACTGCAGCCCTTTCGCACCCACCAAGCTCCGTTACAGAACTGAAGAGAGCTCTCCAAGAAGCTTGGAACCGTTTGAGCATACAACTCATTCATCATCTCATAGCAAGTATGGTAAATCGCTGTGCAGCGTGCCTGGCTGTCAGAGGTAACCACACGTCTTATTAAACTGCAGCATCAGTATTTTATTTAATGTTTTCTTTCATTTTCCTTTAAAGTGTGAATCCTTGCTATGCTCAGTTTTCTTCAAACTGCTACTTTGGATAATAAATTAATTATTATCATTATTTTGATTTGCTTCCTTATTTTATAACCATTTTACACTCGCATATCACGTTTCCCGCCATTCTGATTTACAGTTCTTCTTTATTGACATTACTATAAAGTATGCTTAACTTTTGGACACCGGTGTATGTGTGTGTGTGTGTATTTTTTAGACAAAACACAAGGAAAGGACACAGAGTAAAAAAAAAAGCTGTTTATTATTCATTGTTCATAAACACAAAAGCAAGGTACAGCACATATCAAAGGATGCGTGCCATGAAGTCAACGGGGCTTCGTAGACGAGGGATTTTACGCGCCCTAGAAATAATCCTTACACTTCAGAGATGGCGATTAGACATGCCAATTGAACCACAGTCAATCCGTTGTTGGCCAAATTAGGCGTTCAAATAGTTGCGTACAAGAAATGGGTGGGGAATCCATCGGGCTGATATAACAGGGAATGATGCGTCTCAGTGGAAAGAAACGCATTGTCCAATCATTCTGGTAACACTTGTTGAAAGTATATAAAGTATAATCCATACCTTCCAGGAGATCAGACAACAGGTATGACCTATAAGACGATCTCCTATAATGTCAGCGTATCTGTGCATAAGACGATCTCCTATAATGTACGTATCCCTCCCACAGTTGTTTTGAGTATCCAAAATACCCTCTCTCCTGAAATACTCCTTATCTGCGATCAACATGGAAGCTGGGAGAAGGCGGTTTTTAACTTGTTGAACATGATTCGTTAGAATTCTGAAAATAGTAATTAAACAAAAAAATTAATAATTGTAAAGGGAAAAAAAGGCCAAGGATCAACTTTGTGCGCGATTTAATCTTTTCAATACCCTTCCAACGTCACGAAGGCGTTATCAATATGGCATTCCAATATGATCCAAGTCGTCTAGATGTACCCTACCTCCCATCGAAGTTTGTAACATCTTAGCTAGGACTCTCGTGTAAAAAATGCACATGTATAATCTTTTCATAATATCGCAAATCTGCAGTATAACCAATTCCTCGAACTTACGCGATAGGTGGGACTGAGTGATATATACGTATAAGTCGAATTCGAGTAATCGGGTACGATTTCTCATGTAAATACATATAAATTATTTTTATGTGGGCCGGAGACGAAAGAAAATAGTAATTTAGAAAAAAAAATGTTTAGTAAAATCTTAGATGACACAAATGCAAAATCGCAAGTCGAAGTCATTTTGACGTAGAAAGTTTCATAAAATCTAACAAAGAATTCTCCCGGCTCTCAAAGATCTTTTTTTCTCCCGCAAAATTTCCTCGTACATGCTGATATATACATATATAAATATACTCCTTGTTTTGTTGAAAAATAAATGTCTATAGTTGGAGTCTATATTTTCTAAACTGTGTAACATACTTTTTCAATTAAACCGAGGCCTTCGTGTCTAATTCCAACCATCATTCGATCTTCTGATGGAATTAGGTCTTAAGAAAGTTCTTCAATGATTTCTTGCTGTTGCTCATGCATTTCTATGAGCACATTAATTGCCAGCTCCTGAATGCAGGAATCCAGCAGTTCTTGAACGTCATCACTATCCACTTCTAAATTTATTTGCCTGGCAAGATCGACAACTTCTTCAATCTCATTTTACTAAATTTTTTCTATAACAAAAAAAAAAAAAAAAATCTTCGAAATTTGAAATTTGCGTAACTCCGTGTTCGCGA